>CM058235.1:15742183-15977345 GCA_030180135.1 Orychophragmus violaceus | reverse complement strand
ACTCTAAGACTACTCAATCATGTCCAAGCAAATACAAAAGATTGGATAGAAGTGCATCATTATATTAAAAAAAAAGAATAGTAAACAATCTTCTCAACAACGATGAGGATGAGATCTTCTCCTTCAATATTATAAACTCTCTCTCTCTCTCTCTCTCTCTCTCTCTCTCTCTCTCTGGAACTAGGGCATGACAACATATGAGATGACTGAGATCTGTTTTATTAATTTCTAGGCGAAATTAAGGAAACTAGGGTTTTTCTTCTTTTCTTGGAGCTGTATGTATATCAGATGGAGCGGGCTTTGGCTGAAGTGTTAGGGATCGATCACTCCCTTCCTCAGTCGATCGATATGGAATCTCAAGACTCCTTTGGGAAACTGGGATTTATCATTCCAAGGTTGTTTGATCAATTCCAAATATTATAGCTTCTGAGCACGTTGAAATCGATCGATCCATCCATGGATTGATCAATCTCTTCTAAAGATTTTCTTGAGAGCGATAATTCCTTGTATATTTCCCATGCCTCATTGAAAGACTTATGAATGTTTCTTAAATTTGGCGATTTTTTTCCTCATAAATGAAATCTTGGAATTAGGGTAGAAGTGATTTGAGAAAGTAAATTTGCTCACATTCCAAGTAGCGAGTGATCCAGGTGGAAGTGAACAAAGCCAAATCGACCCCTTGTCGTCTAGAGAGATAGGGAATAACTCGCATTTGAGATAATGAGGTGGTTCCCCAGCTGAGCTTGTTGTGCCACAAATTTTTTTCAAATCCTCAATGTGATCCATTGGACTTTCTATAGACAGATCCAAAATGGTTTTGAGTTCATAAAGATTATCAAGTAAGGTTTGATCTAGAAGTCTTGTATTAGCTGTAATTGCTGTCCCAGTTCTTGTACCTCAGAAGCTAAACGAGCAACCAAAGCTTGGTATTCGGTGTTGTCACCCATAGTGGCAGATTTCAACTGTTTTTTTCTTCTTATGCTTGTTCTGATTCAGTGGTCCCAACTTTTTCAACTATTGCATGTTGAATATATGTCAAAGTAGTTGACTATAACATGCATACAAAAAATTCATTTTAAAAAATCTTACTTTAGAGCAGACGACCCTAAAGAACAAGATCATGTAAAACATATATTATTTGTATTTTATATACATTTTGTATACATATTAAAGTAGTTGACTAATATCCATATAGTTGAATAGATAATATATATAAATCGATGAACTGACCTTGAAATGGTGAATGTTGAGTTGCAAATGACTTTTATGAGGTGGTAGGTGAATGACACGCAACTTCGTTGACGCCGGCAATGTTGAAGATGAGTTGTGATTTGGGTTTTAAAGTGTGATTGGTTGATATTAATGAAAGGAAAGGAAAGGCATAATTTTTTTTCACCAAATTTCACTACATTTCCACTAATCAGAAAAGAAAGATAGAATTTTTTTTCCATCTCCCTCCCTCTAAAAACATATAACTACTTAAATTTTTTCATTAAAAAAATCAAGAGGAAATTTTGTTTCTCTCTCCCACATTTCTCTTTCCTCTTTCTCATGTTACTTTTTCTCACTCTTTTCCACCTATTCTTTACCAATCAAAATCTTAGATTGTGATATGGATAGCTATTATAGAGGGAAGGGACATAGTGGACTATTTTTTTTCCATTTGAATCACACCAAAAAATACCAATCAAGTGGTATCCAAAATAAATGGAAAAGTGGATAATTGGACATAATCATTATGTCCCCAGAGAAATTTGTTCAGCCAATGAAAAGCAGAGTAACATTATCCCACTCGAAAGTGGGAAGATTTTCTTGTTTTTTTTTTTATTATTTTTTTTTTTTAATAACTCAATTAGCTATTCTCATATTTCTTATTTTCAGACACGACTTATCTTTCCTTTTTCTTCCAGATTTGAAAAAAATCTTCATATTCATATAATCTTCTTTTTTGACAAATAAATTCATATTATCTTTTGAGAAGTTATAAATGTAAGTATTTTAAAGTTTTAATATAGTATATAGTTATACTTAGAATGAACATATATATATATATATATATATATATATATTTAATAACAACTACTATATGTATATATATTTATATATAATTTAAAAGTATCTATGTATTTATATAATTTAGAAGTATCTATGTATATCAATTTTTTAAATCATATTATTTATGAAATTTTGTTCTATTAATTATAGTTTTAGCATTAATTAAGAAGGTATTATTGGTTTGTGTAAAATAAATCCACTGAATTTTAAAGAGTTTCAAATTTTCTATAAATTATCTCAACAGATTTTGTAGATTTGCATAGATTCTTTAACTACAAAATAAATTTGGAGAAATATTGAAAGTATTATATCATAAACTACACTTTTATTTAATTTGTTCAAAAGAAAAACTTTTGTAAGTTAATTAACTAAATGATCCATAATTTCAATATTTAAATAAAAGAATTCATTAAAAATAAATTAAGTTTGTTTAATGGAATATTTAGTTATTAAAAGATGTAATTTGTTGTTAAAATTAGGATAAAAGTGTTTTACTTATATTTATAAGAAAATATATTTTAAAATAAAATACAAAATAAATGGTGGATTTTAAATTTAAAATCATAAAAATATTTTTTTAATTGTCTCTTACCTATAAGAAAATCAAAAATTTCTATAGAATTTGAAATCGTGGAATAATTTTGATAGCTTGGATATAAAATATGAACCATAACCTATTTCAGTTAATAATTCAAAAAATTTATACTCTCATACATAATTAATCTTTATGCATATTTATAATTAAAATTTAAATATAACTAATATTATAAATTTGATTTCTTATACATATGTCAAACAGACCAGAAAATTCACGTAGAAAAAAATAGTAGAGGTCGTGGTAAAAATGCTGGAGAAGGATTGTCGAATTCTCGTGGAGGAGTGACCGGTGATGTACCAGCACGCATGGTAAATTTTATTTTAACACCATCTAATCACACACACACACACACACACACACACACACACACACACACACACACACACACACACACACACACACACACACACACACACACACACACACACACACACACACACACACACACACACACACACACGAGAATGAATCTGGTGCGTTTTCACTACTCAATTATATAATTAGATATGCTTTAGTAGGTTTAAAATTATTATTTTCTAAAATATTTTTGTGCATAGCCGAAATTAAGATGTTCGCCAAGAACCACTCAAATTTTTCTAGAACTTGTAATCGGCAAATTAGAAGCGGAAGATCATACATTTAAATTACCATTAGCTTTTGGTAAGCGAAGAATAGAAGAATTTTTTTTTGAATTAGTTGTAGAGAGGGTTAATTGGGAACCCGAGATGAAAAGCAAATTTGATTATCTGAGATGATTGTGGCACTACAATAATATATTAAGTAAACGTACTGGTGTTCACGTTAATCGCACGACTAGACAAATCAAGATGTTGCCGACATGGTGGAAAGATCTATGCGCTGTAATTTTACACTTTTAAAGCTTGTCAATTATTTCATTTATAATTATTTATTTTATGTTTAAAATATTAGTAACCTTTTTAGAATGATAATAAATATTTATTTTAATTCTTGACAATGTATCATAATATTTTACAGGAATTCATGAGCAATCATAAATATATAACCATATTGCAAAATAAACCTCTTTCGTTTAAAGATTTGCTTGATCAAATATATGGCGAACAGAGCAAAACGATCATTATTCACCATACAAGCTTGGTGTTCATCTTCAACATGAATAAAATGCAACAAGGAATGATGATGTTGTTGATGATGATGATGTTGATGATGATGTGGTTGCAGATGAAACCGAAGAACATGTTCGGTCCTCACTTCCTCCTGATAACTCTAATAAAAGAATGTCTAATGAAGATTTACCAAGACTATCTCAATCACCTATTCATTCTACTAGAGAAGCCAATCGATATTCTCCATATACAACTAACATATCATCACGTGTTCAAAGTACAACTACACGTCGTACCCATAAAAGAAGAGTTAATTTCGAGGCACATATTGAAGGAAGATTTTAACGTATGGAAGAATCTTGTGGACAGTTACTAGATGAGGTGCGTTCGCGTCAAAACTCGAAGGCAACTTATTGCGATGCACTAGCCATATTGGAATCTTTACTAATCTAGCCAATGAATACATTTTGGTGAGAGGCAAACAAGTTGTTAATGAACGATGAAGATATTCTTGAAGGTTTCATGAAGTTACATAGTGAGAAAAATTAAATTCATTATTTGGAGAGGTTGGCCGGTGTTGATAGACATGGAAATCCTTGTGATCTCATCAACCTACGGGTGACAAGTAGCACTATTGGACGTGGTCATGTAAGATCTGATGGTTCTGACTACGACTGTGGTTGATCTTTTGGTGGCGAATCAGTTGGTGGCGGGTGTACTGGTGGGGGGGGGCTGTTTGTGGCGGTTATGTTAGTACGAGATCAACTGGTGATCAAGGTTGTGGGTTAGACAGGGGGGATTTCAATAATTATGACCCGTTCCCTTCTTCGACAGGTTTTAGTTCACATTTATCCTAATTTTGGGCCATTCGATTCAAGATCACTTGCGACTAAGTTTTCTTCTTTCTTTGGTATTGATTCTTCTAGATCTACAGGATCTGCTTCGGGTAGTACTCCAGAAATGATTAAATTTTCTAATAGATCTAGGGGTGATGTTGGAAAAAATCAGTGATAGTTATGTATTACAACTTTTAAATAATATAAATTGACATTTTAATGTGTATTTAATGTGTTAAGTTATGTTTACGAAATCCAAATGCAACTATATTTATTATATCAAGAACTTCATATTGTTTGAATTACGTTCACAGGGAATCGAAAATCTTGCTGATGAAAAGATTGTGAAGTTGATGTTACTAGAAGAAGAAGAGACTATTTATGAATGCATATCTCATATGTTGCAGTATTATACGAAGTATTTCACGAAGAGACCTATGAGTTAAAATCGGAGAAAATGATGGCTTATCATATGAGATCAATTTATGGCAATGAGATTTCATGTCAACACTTATTCGGATGAGTCCGGAGGCATTATTCCACTTATGATGAGTACTGCAAGAAAGATATGGCTTAGAAAACTCGGGAAACATAAGTCTCGTTTAGAGCGTCGCAATATTCCTCATCATTTGTGCCCAAAATGATCCGCAACAGGATATTTCGCTCGGGTTTGGCCATTCACAAGAGGCTATTAACCGAAAGTTCCATGATGTTATTAATGCAATGGTACAATTGGCTGTAGAGTATATTCTCCCACGAACAGTCGAAGTATTGATGGCTATATCCTACCGATTAGAAAGAGAGAGAACATATTGGCCTTATTTTAATGGATTTATCTGTACACTTGATGGATCCCATATGCCGGTAATGGTGACACCAAGTCAAGAAGGTCTCCGATTTATAAATAGAAAAGGAATTCAAGCCTTAATGTTTTGGATATATGCGATTTTGACATACTTTTTACATATAGTTTTGTCGGGATGGTTGGATTTTCCAATAATGCACGAGTTTTGGCGAATGCGATACGAGATGATCCAATGTTTCATGTACCTCCAGAAGGCAAAATTATCTTGTAGATTCTGGATATGCTAACAGGCGTGGATATTTAGCTCCATATTGGAAAAACAAGGGGATGAGACAAGATATCATCTCCAAGAGTTTTTCAACCGTGAACCTCCTCGGAGGAGTAAAGAAATGTTTAATAGGTTGCATGCGTCCTTACGTTCTATTATTGAACGAGCATTTGGAATATGCAAAGAAGAAATAGAGGGTCCTTAATGAATTTCCAAAGTATGATATCCCTACACAAAGAAATGGTTTGTTCCCTACGATGGATTTGCACAATTTTATTCGGCAACAAATTTTAAAGACGCAGATTTACAAAATATTAATATCGAAAATAATTGTGAACAACCACAAATAGATGAGAATGATGAGCATGAAGACAAAAATGGTACCAAAGTTGAAAAAATCAGAGACATGAATATATATATTGCGAATAGTTCTTAATCAGATTGCTGAACAAATATGGTCAGAAAATCAACTTAGACTATAAAATCATCAATAAGATTCAACATGTTCTAAATGTTTTAATTTTAATTTATGAATTCAAAATTAAATTTAAGGTGTAATTTAAGAAAATTATTGATTTATGTTTATTACTCCTCTTTTTATTATCTTTTTTTATTGTATTAGTTGAAATATAATAAAATATGTTTTTTATTAATCTCTCTCAATTATTCTAGATTACTTTTATTAACTACCAATCATATTAATTTTTTTCCATTTTTTATTCTACTTTTTCTCTTTCAATCTCTTTTTGTTTTTCCCTCTCTATCCCTTTCTTCTAATTCCTCTCAATTACTCTAATTTCCTCCAATCACACTCTTAATGTGGAAAATGAGAGTTATGGATTTAGAAAGGGAAGACTTGTTGTAGATCTTAAAATCCTATTTATGGGTTGTTTTTCGACGGAAGAATAAAGGAGATGAAGGATACTTTGTGTGCATAGAGACAAAAACCAACTTTTAGATTGTTAATTTAGGTTTTCAATGCTACTTCTTTTTCAAATTTCCTTATTAGAAAAGATTTTTTTATCAAAAATATTTTTTTTTACATTTTATTATATGATATGTCATTAATAATAATTGTAAATACTATTATTTTATTAAAACAGAATATATTGCCTAAATTTTATTCTTAATATCTTTTTAGATCTTGCATAGCATTTACTTATCAAGATATTGCATTTTTAAAAATTAATAATATTTTAATATAATAAACATTATTTTAAACACTTTTAAGTTTTCCATACTTTGAATAGTTTAATTTTCTTTTACTTAATATTTTTTTTATAAAATAAAAAGGGGGGAAATATGTATATTATTTTCTAATTTAATACATTGCAAAATTTATATAAAACATATATGAGTAACTTTAGAATCGATATCATAATTGTTCGGTTTTTATAAAAGTTATTGGATATATGTATGTTACATAGGTTATGGATCTTAAATTTCATCTATAACTGAATATATTTCATTCAAACAAATGAATATACCAATAAAAATAAATCAAACTCAAAATCGCTTAGTTCTAAATAATACTAGATTTTAGTAAAACATTTCAAATCTCAATTGAATAACACTAAACTTTAAAATCTTTTAAATGTAATTACTAATATATGATCCAATAAGATTGAATTTTAAGGCAATTTAAATAATACTCCTTAGGATTTATCTATTAATAATAAAAATCTAAAAAATACCAATGAACTATTCTATCTTTTCGTATTATTTTCTTCGCACCCTTTCCTATATAACTTTCATTTAGTAAAAAAAAATGCATCTTTTCATTCTACAACCACGTCACTTAAATGTGTCTTTTAATCGCAACATTTGAAATCTTATATATAGTTGCAAACATTATTCATTTTTAACACAAAATTTTAGGTCTTCCATTTTCATTTGTTCATAAAAATACCAATGAACGATCGTGTTTTTTTTCGTATTTATTTCTTCGTACCCTTTCGTATATAACTTCCATTTAGTCAAAAGTCTTTTCATTCTACAGTCGCGTCTTTTAAATGTATATTTTAATCACAACCTTTCAAATCCTTTATGTAGTTGCAAATATCATTCATTTTTAACACAAAATTTTAGGTCTTCCATTTTCATTTGTTCCTCCAAATACCAATGAACGGTCGTGTCTTTCGTATTTATTTCTTGGTACCCTTTTGTATATAACTTCCATTTAGTCAAAATGAGTCTTTTCATTCTAGGATTGTATTTAAATGTGTGTTTTATTCGCAACCTTTCAAATCCTATATGTAATTGCAATCATCTTTTATTTTTTTAGCACAAAATTTTAGGTCTTCCATCTCCATTTGTTCATCTTTGAAATCATTATATTTTAGACAAAAGCCTTTAAATTTTATTATATTCATCATCTAACCACATCATTTTCTTCTTCTTTTTTCTTGTACACACCCAACTCTTTTGTTCGTTTAATGTAGCCTTGTGGTGTGAACTATGAACTTGGATAATGATTGAATCGCGCACGAGAGCACTTTCCTTAAAGAGTATTTCGACCCTATCCCAAGACTTGGGTTACACGAAATCCCTTTGTAGGATAAGACAACCAAAGTCTCACTCTTGTTCTAGGCTAAGATACAAGATATACAAATAGAAGTTTTTGTGTTTATATGTATTTCTTCAAAGATCTTTGATAATCTTTTGAAGCAATGAATCTCTCTCTTTTATCTCTCTTTCTTTTGTATTAGTTTTTGTTGTTTGCTTTTGCTTGTGAAATTTTTTGTTATGAATTTGCAAATGCCAAAAACTCCTTATATAGAAATCAAAAAGGTGCAATTATTAATCACCAACCATTGCAACTATTCACCAAAAGTTGTAATGGTTTACCAAAAGTTGCAATGGTTTAAAACCAAAGGTTGCAATGGTTCAAAGCTAAAGGTTGCAATGGTTCAAAACCAAAGGTTGCAATGATTCAAAACCAAGGGTTGCAATGGTTTATATCCAAGAGTTGCAATGTTTCATTTAATAAATTTAAATATTATTAAATAATAAATTGCAATGTTTCATTTAATAAATTGCAACTCTTCATTAATATTTATAACCACACTTAAATATATAACATTCCTCCCCCATTTAAGTGTATCCAAAAATTCACTAATTATATAACACATATATCAAAGTCATGCATAAATGAAAATGTCGTAACGATTGAATTTTCATCTTAGTGATATTACACATTCCAAATGCCCGAGAATCAGGATGTCCTATGGATTGAATCCTATCAACCCATTTGGGCACATGAAGATAATACACACATGAATTCTCACACTACTCTAAGTGTTTATACCTGACACTATTACAAGCCATGTGTCCCTATCCATTCATGAGTGCTTACAAAGTCAAGTCCTAACTTCTTGAAGCGGCAACACTTCACACTCATATAGGTAGATACTTTTAATCATGCACCTGCAAATTGCATTTTTTCAAAAGATCTATTAAGAATAAAACTTCAACCTCTCCCTTTCTTGCAGGTCCAAGCACATACCTTGGGATGATATAAACATGTGCTTCAATCTTTAAGTGTAGGCTTTCCACATTGAATTCAGCCCCTAACGTCGTATTAGAGGGGAATTGGGTATCCCACAATTAAAGTTTTATATGGACTTTAATCCCATCCCTTTAACTGACTTAACTTCCAAGTCTCTAGCTAATCCTTTCGTCAAATGATCTGCTAGATTTTGTTGAGACCGAACATATTCTATGGTAATCACCCCATGAGTGATCAGCTCACGTACAGCGCTATGTCTAACGCCCAGGTGTCGCGACTTACCATTATACACTTGGCTATAGGCCTTAGCCAAGGTAGCTTGACTATCACAACGGATAGATATTGGTGATACTGGTTTCGGCCACAATGGAATCTCGTATATTAGGTTTCTTAGCCACTCTGCCTCTTTACCGGCAGATGCTAACGCTACGAATTCCGATTCCATAGTCGAACTTGTAATGCAAGTTTGCTTCTTGGAAGCCCACGAAATGGCACCTCCACCAAGCAAAAATACCCAGCCACTCGTAGAAGAATGATCTTCTACGTTGCTAATCCAACTTGCATCTGAATACCCTTCTAAAACCGAAGGAAATCCGATATAAGACAAACCATAATTTATGGTTCCTTTTAAGTACTTGAGCACCCGTCTTAAGGCTTGCCAATGTCGAGTACTAGGATTACTAGTGTATCTACTCAACCTCCCTACATCATAAGCTATATCTGGCCTAGTGCTCGTCATGGCATACATTAAGCAGCCAATCACTTGTGAATACTCGAGCTGTGACACTGCTTGTCCTGTATTAGGCATAAGCTTCACACTCGCATCCATGGGAGTACTCATAGGAGAACAATTCTCACAATTAAACCTTTTAAGGACATTCTCAATATAATGAGATTGTGTCAAAATTAGTCCTTTATTTTCACGCTTGATTCTAATTCCAAGAATCACATCCGCCTCCCCCATGTCTTTCATGGCAAAATTTGATGACAAAAATGCCTTTGTAAGCTCTACTTGTCTAAGTTCAGTGCCAAAGATCAACATGTCATCAACATACAAGCAAATGATTACTCCATTACCAGACTCATCAAATTTGCTGTATAAACACTTATCCGACTGATTTAACTTAAATCCACTTGATAAGACAACCTCATCAAACCTTTGATGCCACTGCTTAGGTGCTTGCTTTAGCCCATACAATGACTTTATTAACTTACACACCTTATGCTCATTACCAGGCATAATAAAACCCTCAGGTTGTTTCATATACACCTCTTCTTCTAAAACACCATTCAAGAATGCTGTCTTGACATCCATTTGGTAAATCACAAGGTTATTAATAGCTGCCAAAGCAATTAATAGCCTTATAGAAGAGATCCTAGCAACTGGAGCATATGTATCGAAATAATCAATACCTTCCCTTTGTTTAAAGCCTTGAATAACCAACCGAGCTTTAAACTTGTCGATTGTTCCATCAACTTTCATCTTCTTTTTGAAGATCCATTTGCAGCCCAAAGGCTTGCAACCGGGTGGGAGATCCGATAAGATCCAAGTATTATTTCCCATGATGGAGTCCATCTCATCATTTATTGCTTCTTTCCAAAAAGCAACATCTTGAGACTTCATAGCCTCACCATATGTCCTAGGATGATTATCAATATGATAGCAATACGAGTATTGGAAACCAATCTCATCCCTTGATCCCTCAACCAAATAGATTTGAAAATCAGGACCGAAAGATTTTTCGATCCTCCCTCGCTTGCTCCTACGGAGCACGAGTGACATGTTAGGAGGTACGATTGTTTCGTCTTCTTCCTTAGTTCCACTTGAACTAGGAATCATATCCTTTGGTATAGGTATAGATGAAAAACGGTTTTCATCAAATATTGCATCCCTTGACTCAATTACGGTGTGAACCGATATAGAATCATTAGGTTCTATGACATAAAACCTATATGCCTTGGAATGCTCAGCATATCCAATAAAGATGCAATTAATACCTCTTTCTCCCAAGGTTTTAATCTTGGGTTGGAGAAGTCTAACGGCAGCCCTACATCCCCAAACTCGAAGATAATTCAAGTTTGGTTTCTTTTTGTACCAAAGTTCATAAGGGGTAATTTTGTTCCTATTGTTAGGAACTCTATTTAATAAATAGCAAGCTGTTAACATTGGTTCTCCCCAAAATCCGTCACTCAATCCCGAGTAGGATAACATGGAATTAACCATTTCCTTTAGAATTCTATTTTTCCTCTCTGACACACCATTTTTTTGTGGTGTATATGGAGCCGTAGTTTCATGTATAATTCCTACGGATTGGAAATATGCAGGATCATAATTACTCTCCACCTCTATCAGTGCATAACTTCTTAATAAAATCATTTTGTTGTAATTCAACCTCAGTTTTATAAGCCTTAAATTTATCTAGGGCCTCATCTTTAGCATGTAATAAATATACATAACAAAAGCGAGTATAATCATCTATGAAAGTGATAAAATACTTCTTATTTCCTAAAGATGGTGTATCATGTAAATCACATAGATCACTATGTACAAGTCCAAGCACTACATAATTTCTTTCAATGCTTTTAAATGGTTGCCTAACTATCTTTGTTAACATGCAAGTACTACACTTCTCTATATTTATGTCTAACGTAGGAATCAATCCTTCTTTAGACATATCAATCATACGCTTATAATGTACATGACCTAATCTAGCATGCCATAGTGAAGTATCATTTTTACTAGAACTTGCCATATAAATAGATTTGACAATTTTATTAATATTAAGCATAAACATACCATTGCAGAAATATCCAAATCCAACAAACACACCACGCTTTGATAAGATATACTTATCAGATTCATACACTTGTTTAAAACCACACTTATTTAAAACACTACCAGAGACTAAATTTTTTCTAATTACGGGTACATGAAGTACATCCTTAAGATCAAGAGTTTTCCCGGAACTAAATTCTAACACCACTTTTTCACGACCTAGGATAGGGGCGGTTGACTCGTTGCCCATATGAAGTACGAACCCATCTTGAACTTGCTCATATGTCACGAACCAGTCACGATCCTTGCAAACATGTGTTGTTGCACCCGAGTCAATCCACCATGCCACTTCATCATCCTGCACATAAAATGCCTCAGAAATTTTTGATACATAATTTGCATTAGAGTATGAATCAAAAACAGAGATCTGACCTTGATGAGTGGATGGAAATTGGTCCTTAGATCCTTGTCCCAAGCGGTTTTGTTCCGCTCTTTTTGTATCCTTCCATGCCCGACAATCACGTTTTAAGTGACCGGGCTTATTACAATTCCAACAAACGCTCTTAAGCCTTTTGTTAGATCGATCATTAGTGTTGTTATTGAAGGAGTGTTTCCTCCCTTTATTTTTCTTAGAACTCCTACCTTCATCCATCATATTAATGGAAGAAGTACCAGCCTCTACATTTTTGGGTTTTCCTCCCTCTTGCGCCCTTAGAGATTCCTCTATGCGCAAATGGCTGCCAAGTTGTACAAGAGACAACTCTTCCTTTTTGTGTTTCAACATGTGTTTGAAATCTTTCCACGAAGGTGGTAACTTATCGATAATACTCGATACTGATATGGATTCATCCATTTTCATGTTGTGTTGGGCAAATTGCCCTAAGATACGAAGCAATTCATTGTATTGCTCCATAACCGGCCTAGAATCAGACATCTTGTAATTATTAAAATTACTCACAAGGAACTTCTTACTAGAAGCATCCTCAGCCATGTACTTTGATTCTAGTGCATCCCACAACTCTTTTGCGGATTCAACATTCTGATAAACATCAAAGAGTGGATCTGACATACCGTTAAGAATGTGGCCTCAGCATATGTAATCGTCATTTTCCCATTTAAGTTGCTTCCTTGTCTCCTCTAAGGACTCGTTCTCTACATCTTCTGGTATAGTGGGCATAGGCATGCTTAGAACATACACTACATTAAGTGTTGTAAGGAGAAAATGCATCTTCTTTTGCCATCTTCGAAAATCTACTCCTTCAAATTTTTCTAACTTTCCAAACTTCGATGTCATCTCTCGCACTGATACACTAGCCATAGTTCACAAGAAAATACTCTTTAAGATTCATCATCTAACCACATCATTTTCTCCTTCTTTTTTCTTGTACACACCCTACTCTTTTGTTCGTTTTAACAAACATATCATTACTTAAAACCAGATTCAATACCTACAAAAACTCAAACAACGTTACTACAACACTATTCTCAACTATATAGTTTTAGTGTCTTTTCAGATTAATCTTTTGATGATTTCACATATAACTTCTACATTCGTCAAAAGATATGTTTTTATTTTACTTTCACACACTTTAATTTTGTTTTCATTCACAACATTTTATTCATCTTACCGGTTTTTCCCTAATTTTCTTTTTCCATAATTTAAAATATCAATGAACGGTCATATCTTTTTGGATATAATTCTTTGTACACTTTCGTATATAACTTCTATTTAGTTTAAAAAATGTGTCTTTCAAATGTGTTTTTTAATAGCATCCTTTCAAATCCTATATATAGTTGCAAACATCCTTCATTGTTTTGTAACACAAATTTTTAGGTCCCCCACTTCCATTTGTTCCTCTTCGAGGTAATTTTCTAACACCAATAATATAATTTCAAATATTACTTTAATAACTTTTGTAATACAATTTATATGAATGTGACAAATTTTAGATTATCTTTAGGTTAATGACAACAACAAAATAATAGGATCTGGAAAACCTAAAAAGGAACAATTTCCTGATGAAGATGTTGGAAGAAATAAATCTAGAAAATTGGAGAAAAAAAAAGATGAAGTCTAAATCGTGTGAAAATAATTATTTGAAGTCTCCAAAACAGAAAATAATATATCGTCTAAACGATCAGCAAGGAACATGAAAAAAAAAAATCGACGATTCTTATTCTTGGATGTAATATTACTATATAAAAATGATTGTGGTATTGTATATTTATTATATTTTATGTTTAACAACACGTTTAGTATGTAATTTGTGCATAAAATACATTTTAGTTTTTTTTCATTTGTGTATTAATAATTAATATCATTACATACTTTATAATAATATAATAAATAACAATTAAAAAACAATGAACAATTGTGTCTTTTCGTATTTATTTCTTCGCACCCTTTCGTATATAACGTTCATTTAGTCAAAAGTCTTTTCATTCTATGGATGCATCTTTAAACGTATCTTTTAATCGCAACTTTTCAAATCCTATATATATTGCAAATGTCATTCATTTTTAACAAAAAAATGTAGATCTTTCATTTCCATTTGTTCCTCCAAATACCAATGAACGGTCGTGTCTTTTCGTATTTATTTCTCCGTACCCTTTCGTATATAACTTCCATTTAGTCAAAATGCATCTTTCCATTCTACGGTCACATATTTTAAATGTGTGTTTTAATTGCAACCTTTACATTCCTATATATAGTTGCAAACATCTTTCATTTTTTAACACAAATATTTAGGTCTTCCATTACCATTTGTTCCTTTTTTTAAATCATTATTTTTAGAATTTTTTTTTAAGTTCTATTATATTCATCATCTAACCACATTATTTTTCTTCTTCTTTTTTCTTTTACACACCCTACTTTTTGTTCTTTTTAACAAACATATCCTTACTTAAAATCATATTTCACACTACAAAAACTGAAAGAACTTTACTACAACATTATTCTCAAGTATATAGTTTTAGTGTCTTTTCGGATTAATCTTTTGATAATTTCGCATATAACTTCTAATTCCGTCATAAGGTTTGAATGTCTTCTTAGATGGTTTGAAACAAGTCACAAATGTCCATGTTGTTGTTTTGCGTTATATTTTTATTTAACATTTATTGCTATTTTAACAAAAATATTTAAATATGTTTTTTTATTTGGTACTTTAAATTTTAGTTTATTATTTATATCTATTAATTAAAATTTTAATAAAATTTAGTAGCTAATATTTTAAATTATTTTTATTCAAAATGAGTTTCCGCGCGATTTCGCGCGGATTCTAGTCCTAGTATAATTAAAAATGGAAAATCATAAATAATTAAAATTAATTTATATTAACATAAGTCACGAGGTAAATCAATAATTACATGTATTGAAATCTGATGAGTTTTAATTATTCAACAACAAACGTTGAACAATTCAGATTTATATAATAAGTTAATAAGATTCTACAAAATAAATATATGGAACAACTTGTTCCTTCCAAGTAGTGTGGCCTTCTCCACTTCTAATTATTGGCTATGGTTTTGTTGTTGAACTACTAAGACTGATGTTTTGCTAGGAAAATCCGGTGAGGCCAAAAAATCACCAATGACTCCAAGCTCCTCAAACTCACACCAATTCTCTATTCCTCTAGTCGCCGCATGGTTCTCACCGCAAGTTCTGCCTACGATAAAAAGGTCGTAATCGAATGCCATAGAGCGTAGAAGCATTGATGTATCCGCTCCATCTAGTACCTCCTCTTCTAAGTAAATCGTGGAACTTTCTTGTTTTAGGATTCCTGGATCGTTGTTTCGTATATACTCTCTTAGTACCATTGTGTCGAGCATTTCATCCCATCTTGTCGCTTCTTTGCTCTTTTTGGCTGCTAGAAGGCATAGAACCGTTAATGTTACATTTTCTTGACGGGCCATTCGTTTCGCAAATGACAATGCTTCCCTATCGTCTTTTCCTCCCACAAATATCACACAAACCTGACGTCAAATTGCTCCAAGTACTTAGTAAGTCTCATTCCGAATTCATTTCAACTTAAGAAGTCTGTAAACCACTAAAAAGACTGTTTGTTTATAATAATGTGAAAGTTTTTGGCATGAGGTCTATAATCTCCCACAAATCCGAAGTTAGATAAGCTGATTTAAAGATTATCCCTCTTTACGAAAGAGGGTTTAAACTCAGGATACAAAAGAACCAACCCATTTATATTATCACTAGGCAACTACACATTTAGTTAAAAAGAGTATTTTTCCACTTGAGATTTCTATATGAACCATTATAGAAGCGCTATGGATGAGATTCAAAGTTCTCAGTCAACAAACTAACATGTTTAATTTTTTTCTTTATTTAATTAGTTTCAGTACAAAAACTAATAAAGTTAAAATGATGATAATGTACTTGTGAGTGTATACCTTAAGGTTTTGTTGAGGTTGCTTTTTGTTAACAAGATGGCGTTCAATAAGGATACCGACAGAACAAGGAGCTTGTTTCAAGACGTTGACGTTGAGAAACCGGATCATTTCACTGTCGGATACAATGGATGTCCGGTCGAGAGACCAAGTCCGGTGGAAAGGAAGAATGATAAGCGTGACAGCTTTATCGAGAGCTAGCCAACAAATATCATCTTGCATATGGTTATAGTTTGTTATGCAAGTGAATGTGTCTATGAAAATGGAACTGCATACATAGCGGTGGAAATGTTCAAAAGAGAGTATGACGTTTTCTGAATATTTTGTTCCCCTCCCTACTCCAAGTTTCTGAACTTTATGTGAGATAAAAGTCGGAACTTCTTGACCTTGTAACTCGACGAGGTGAAGTACATAGCAAGTCAGAGGGCTATCATTGGATAGGTAAGAAGCTTCTAGAAGGTTGATCATGGAAGATATGTGGTCTGGTCTATGGATGCACACAAGAGTCTTTAGCACTCCATTTATCTTCATACTTGCTAAATTTCTCTTTTGGTAGCACATGAATTTCTTTGATGGGTCATAGAGAAATCTGATCGCCATTGGTAGGAACAACGAGTTTAGGAGAATGGACAAAACTAGGATCGAGAAGGTCTCTCTGTTTAAAATCTGTATATCAAACAAATAAAAAGTGAATCTTTTTCTTGCAAGATCATCAAGAAATCAAAAGATGAGAGACTAACCTCGAGTCCAAAAGAGAAAAGGTAGAAACTTAATTCTATTAATCCTTTATGTGACATGATAAGGGAAAGAATAAGGGAGTCTTTCAATGGCATTTTGTAGATGTAAGGTACGATCACTGAGACAGAAAGCTTCAACACGAAGACGAGCAACACGAGAGACGCAACTGCGAATTTCTTGTCATTGCTACTATAGAATGTTAAAATGTCTTTCCAAACTCTAATATCAGCCCTGAGAATACTAGCTGTCAAGAAGAGAGGCAATATAAAACCAAAATTGAAGCTCTCTAATCGTTCAGTCAATGCAGAACCAATAGGAGGTCCATCAGGAATGGCAAGACCGAAAAAGAAAGCTCCAAGTGCAGGAAACTGCTGAAGATCGTTCCAATACATACACGATAAACAAACCATGATGAGAATCCCATAGATATATTTGTCTTCGATAGGTCTTCCTCCACCTTTCCGTTTGATTATTATAAACAATATTGGCCTCACAACAGCAAAGACAAAGACTATAAAGAAGAGCATCTGTACAAGTAGACCCAAACCTTGAACCAATGATGGAAAACCTAGAGGAACCACTCCCAACAAGAACAATAGTCCAACCATATTAGAGACTACAGCTGCGGATAAAGCGACCCGACCAACAGACGAGTGGTTCAGACCGATGTCAAGCAAGAGTCTTGCAACTTCGGAGAAGGATGTGAGGCTCTCCATTAACAACAATGTATTATACTGTACGGAATCGAGCTGTCTATTCTCAACTGATTTAAATTTGTAAAGCACTAATCCAACCGTTATAGGCACAGTAGCCGCTGCAAATCCAGTGAGTCTTGCATGTGCTTCAGCCTTAAAGATTCCCTTGACATCCATTTTCACACCATTTAGGAACCAGAAAATCATGAAGCCAAATGATCCAAGGCATCCTGGAATATCAATTCTGTTTTCAGGGAAGAGGATCTCCTGAATAATGGACTTGTCTCCCGAAACAGTAAGTAGGATGTTCAAGAGTAACCCTGCCTTCAATGCAACAAAGATTATGTCAGGATTTTGTGTAGTAAAATATAACAAAAAGAAAAGAAGAACTCACGAGCATCATAGAGGCGAACTTTGGAATCAAAAGACCTAACTTCTTGATAAAGAAATTAAAGACTTGCCAAAGGAAGAACACGATCAAGATGACAAGCTCGAGATTGGGAAGACGATATTGCCAAATGTGAAGACCATTGTTGTTGAAAAGAACTTTCTCCCAGATACCATCTGAAAACAACTTAGGTGGATGTATCTCGCATATAAAACCATCACCTCTTACAGCTTCACCAAACCAAGCCATTTTAGTTATCCATTCCATTTCACCCTGCATATCTGAATTCGTGTTATTCCCCATTTCCATGGATTTAAAATTTATGAGGAAACTTGTTAAAAGTGGGGAAAGAAAAGAAAGAAATGTTGGGTTCCTTTTGATAGTACAAAAGATCCATATGTAAACACATGCACACAATTGTATATGAACTAAATAGTTATGCAGTTTTAAAACACTGTTTGGACATATATAGAAACATGTAGTTTTAGACGTTTTTAAGTTGTTTCTCCATTCTATTAATAGTATATTAAGTAACACCGTAGAAGATGTCAACTAGTATTACCAGAATATGTTTGTTAAGGGGAAAATATACTGATTGTCATGTAGTGTTACTCTATGTCTACGAGCGATTCATGTTTTGATTATATGGAAAAATGAAAACAATTGTGTTCACATAGAAGATATATGATCGCATTTCTGTGGAAAAACAATCATCAAATCTGACTGAAGTGTGCCAACCCAAAGAAACTTCAATATGTTATCGTTGCTGAGGATGACATTGTCTACAATGTTCTCCAAGGGATTTGGATAAGAGGACTTGACCATCTAATTCAGAAAAAAAAAAAGTATGAAGCCACAAGATGCCACATAGATGGCTCATGAAAATAGGGTTCAAATATAGTGATGGAAACAATGAATATTATACATAGTTTCACACCATTGCATGCCCAAATCCAAACAAAAATCTATGCTATGGAATGTGTGAAGATTTTTCAGCAAAAAAAGTAATTTTCGATAAAGTGTTGAGTTATTGAAAATGATATATGAACCAAGGGAATGATTGAAGAGGTATTTAATGTGTCAGTCACGGCGTAGTACAAGTGATAGTACAAGACGTGACTCAGGACGTGATTATGTTTAATTGATGAGATATGAACGAATCTTTATAATGGGATTCGGTTTATGGGTTGTGTGCTGAGCTGAATGAAGATCTTGGTGTGAAGATTACAGCTTGGAGTTGTTTACTTATTCTTTGAATAAGTTTCAAGGAAAAAGGAAAAGTTCCAAAAAAGTAGAATAGGAAATATCAAAACAAAAAGGATATTTGCTATATCTTTATTTAGGTAAACTTGAAGAGCAAGTTTAGCCTATATAAAGAGGAGAGGCGTGGCCTTATGAAGATGCAGAAGTTGAGAGAATAAAAACTCAAGAGGGCTTTTGTATTTTGAGAAAAGTCTAGGCTCTAGGGGGAGTTTAGCTCAGGTGTTTGATCCTGAAGAATTCTTGTATTGGGTAGAGCGATAGATCAATAGGGTTTGTTCTATTCGTCTGTAATTGGTGGGATTACTTTCTATTCAAGTGAATTCGAAGTCTGGACGAGGTCCCGGGGAGTAGAAAAAATCGAACCCCGTTAACAAACTTTGTGTGTCCTACTTTCTGCTTTTTATACTGCCTCACCTGCGTTTTCAATTGGTATCAGAGCGGGTGCTTGATAGAGATTTAGTCTTGTTTCGGGCAGATCTAAGGTGAGGAGGGTCAGGAAGATTTGAAGGAAGAAAGTTAATCACTTCAGAGATGGTGCAGTAGGATTTCATCCTCAATATGGAGGAGGACGGTTCATGTGTTAGTTTTTGACATGATGTGACTCAAGTAAGGGGAGATTGGTGTTGCTAATTTTGATGATGTTGAATGTTGCTAGTGACGAATCCTTTGATGCTAAGGTTGTTGAGATCACATACATAGTCAAAAAGGGGGAGATTGAAGAGGTATTTGATGTGTCAGTCACGGCGTAGTACAAGTGGTAGTACAAGACGTGACTCAGGACGTGATTATGTTTAATTGATGAGATATGAACGAATCTTTATGATGAGATTCGGTTTATGGATTGTGTGCTGAGCTGGATGAAGATCTTGGTGTGAAGATTACAGCTTGGAGTTGTTTACTTATTCTTTGAATAAGTTTCAAGAAAATAGGAAAAGTTCCAAAAAGGTGGAATAGGAAATATCAAAACAAAAAGGATATTTGCTATATCTTTATTTAGGTAAACTTGAGGAGCAAGTTTAGCCTATATAAAGAGGAGAGGCGTGGCCTTATGAAGATGCAGAAGTTGAGAGAATAAAAACTCAAGAGGGCTTTTGTATTTTGGGAAAAGTCTAGGCTCTAGGGGGAGTTTAGCTAAGGTGTTTGATCCTGAAGAATTCATGTATTGGGTAGAGCGATAGATCAATAGGGTTTGTTCTATTCGTCTGTAATTGGTGGGATTACTTTCTATTCAAGTGAATTCGAAGTCTGGACGAGGTCCCGGGGAGTAGAAAAAAATCGAATCCCGTTAACAAACTTTGTGTGTCTTACTTTCTGCTTTTTATACTGCCTCACCTGCGTTTTCAAATATCAGTTTTTTTTATTCCGTATGGATGAGTTCTTCAAGAATACCAAGATTTCTTGAAGAACCGTCGGAAACGGTGGTTCCCGATGGAATTCTGACAGGAGCAATCCGTCGATTCTATTTCGTCGGAAATAACTATCCGTTCGGTATTTTCCGACGGATTTCCGACAAACCCTTTTCCGACGGGTTATCGACAACTAATAAACCGAGGGTTTTCCGACAGTTAACCGATACACCATATCCGACGACTTAACCGACGGGTTTTCGAAGGCTGAACAAACGGTTTACCGACGGTTACTATCCGACGGTTACCGACGGTTCCTAACAGACGTTTACCAACGGTTGCTAACCGATTTCGTAAATTTTTTTTAATATATTATTTATTTGAAATTTATATAATAAATTATTTAATATTAAATATTAAAATATTTTTATACGGATTTTTTTTTATAAAATTGGGATCCACATCGGGTCTCAGTCCCATCCCCATTCCCTCTACAGAGGCCGTACCCGTACCCGTCCCCATTCCCGATGCTCCTGTTCCCACTCTCGGTCCCACTACATGAGCTGTCCCTTCCGATCTTCCTGGAAGAGCGCCGCCGAACTTGATGTAGTTCATGATTTGATCTCGCATCTCCTTCAGCTTTCTTTCATTTTCCGCTTTTTCCGCATGCATCTGAGCTTCAATCTGTGCCCTCTCCTCTTGCATACGAGTTTCATAACTCGTCTTGAGAGCTGCAATTTCTGCGTCTTTCTCACGTAAGGCTTCGGTGAAGGCGTCGTTCTCTGGTCGGAAGCGAGAATGCGGTGTTGAGGCTCCCTCCCCCAAGTTTCCTAAACCGAAAACACGGCCCTTCCTGCGCTGCGTTTCCTGCAAAGTAACTAACAAATATTAGTTACAAATCAAGTAAGCAAGAGTTATGTAAAATTTTAGTAAACCCACAAACTTACCTCGAGAAAGATCTTGTTGATCTTTTCCGACGGTACCTCCTCCGTTGAGCCGACTTCCTCGGACTGTTGGGTCTGGACCTCCTCCACCCACCTCTTTGCTGATTCTACGATTCTCTGAGCGATCGGATCTTGGATCTCGCCCGTAGTCTTGTTCGTATGGTCCTCCACAGTGAGCTCAACAAATGTTGGCTCTCGTCCTATCTTTTGTTTCTGCACATTTTTAAATGGTCATTAGTATTTAATTAATTACATTATTGAACATTCTAAAAACGATACTTACAAAGTCAATCTTCCGATGTACGATTCTCTTTGCTCCCGCGTTATGCGTCGCCATTCCCAAACCGTTTTTCTCACTCTTGCGGTTCTGGGAATGCGTCGAGGAGTTCGCTGCTGTAGCAGACATGGACCAATGACGGATGAACCCCGCAAACAGTGTGAGGTTCACTCTCTTCGGGTCTTCTCCTAAGACCCACTTCTGCTTCCACTCGTTGAGGATGTGTGAATAGTGGGTCCTCGCCATCTGGTGGAAACCCTTCTCCACGAGCGACGTATGGATCATATCCCATATGTACTTTTGCTAAAAAAAACGATTGATGTTAGCAAAAATTGATAAAAATTACAAATTTGTAAGATATCGAACGGAGATATACATACCACGAATTGGAGGAACCAGTTATGCTACTCGGCCTTGGGCATCTTCGCGTATAGCGGGTACGGGTGACAGAGCATGCTACACATCATTCCTAAACGGCTCTTCGTGATCTTCGAAGACGTCATATTGAACATGTTTCATGTCAATGCCAAAACATTAAAAATTAAACAGACGTTTAAAAAGCATATATAATAAAACCGAACTTGTTGAAGTAAAAAAAACTTACCAATAAGTACCCGGGTCTTTAAAAGGATCCGGATGAAGTCGTTTAAGCGTCTCCCGCCCCGGCTGCTCGACTAATAATGCTATCTCTGTTGCGATCGTCGCCGAGACATCCTGTGTATCCAGGACCTGGGACATTGAATGGCGCCCGCTAGGAGCTTCCTGCCGCAGAATCGACAGTATCGGCCGTGTCGGTCTAAGTTGAGTCGATCGAGCTTGCCGTGGAGGTGCCGATCGTGGCTGACAAAGCTGAGAAGGCTCACCTGGAAGCAACCCATCATCCGGGTAACAGACAAGAATCCTTCGAAATCTCCGTAATCAGTCCTACAGTTCATAAAAAAACAAATAGTCAACAATTTGATTAAATTTTACAAAAAACGTTTTTTTAAATCATAAAAATGTAACAACATTTTTAAAAATTATAATAATTATGAAAACGTTTTTGTAAAATAAAAAAATTATAAAAACGTTTTTAAAAGTTATATAAAACTTTTTTATTAATCATAAAATTTATGAATTTTTTTTATAAATCATAAAAATTATAAAAATGTTTATAATAATTTTAATAACTATGAAAACGTTTTTATAAAAAAAAAAATATAAAAACGTTTTTAAAAATTAAATTAAATGTTTTTATTATTCATTAATATTATAAAAAACATTTTTATAATCATAAAAATTTTGAAAATATTTTTAAAATCATAAAAATTATGAAAAAGTTTTTATAAATAAAAAAATATAAAAAACGTTTTTAAAAGTTATATATAACTTTTTGTATTATTCATATAATTATAAAAACCGTTATTATAATCATAAAAATTTTAAAAACGTTTTTATAAACATATAAAAACGTTTTTATAAATTATGTAAAACATTTAGAATTATCTTTAAAATCATAAAAACGTTTTTATAAAACATATAAAAATATAAAAACGTTTTTATAAAACACAAAAACATAAAAACGCTTTTAAAAATATATAAATCATTTTATTAAATCATTTAAATGTTTGAAAAATTTACATTACTAAGTAAACTAACCAAACAAATCACACAACAACACCCTAAATAGGATCTAAAACTCATATATTCAATCCTAAACCACATGCATCCTAAATCCAATAATCTAAAAACCTAACACCTCATTTTTTCGATTTTAATCGGTTTAAAAGGAAACTTACAGGGTTATGAGGCTTTGGACGGTTGGTTTTGGCGAGAAGTGGCCGGAATCGTCGGTATTTTCTAGAGAGAAGGCGGACAAGACGAGTTAGAGAGAGAGAGAGAGAGAGAGAGAGAGTAAACGCAGATAATGGGGAAGAAGAAGACATGATTCGTCGATTATAATTAAAAACGACGGTTTTCTGACGACAATTAATGAACCGTTGGAAATAAAAATGAGCGGTCCAATTGGTTGACGGTTTGACCAAAAACGATTGGGCGGTAATACGAAATATTTGGTTAAAAATTTGGCGGTTTATTTACCAACGGATGTCCGACGGAATCTTAATTAGAGCCTAGACCAATATGCCATGTGTTTGTAATTGTTAAATGTTTACATTTAAAATCATATAAGTAACATTAGGTTTTTTTTTTGAGACAATAATTATTTTATAGCTTCATAATTTAAAAATCAAATATTAAAAACAAAACATAATATTTTAATTAAACCAATACATAATTTCATAATTATAAAAAAAATATTTCAGATAAATTAGTTATTATAATTCGGGAACTGGTGCTCGAACCAATCCTCAGCGTCCGTCTCCCTCCACTGGCGGATCATGCGGTCCCATGACCTTGGGGGAATCCATTATGGTCTTGCGTCTCCTCTTTCCCATAACAACTTCAACCGCCGCATTTTTGTTTGGAAAACTTTCCCACCTGTCCTACGGAATTCCCGCCAAACGGTTAGGATGATGTCCGCCCCAACGGTAAAGTGTGCCTGTAAATTAATAACAGAATACATTATAGAAGATTTAAAATTTAGAAAATACAATGACTTATTTATATATATTTTTACCAAAAAAATCTTAGAACCATGCACCCTTAAGGTCGACGGGAATAGTGTCGTATGTCACGTAGCTCTCGTTCCAATGATTCTGGATGATATCGCTGATGGCAGACATAATCCTTGCATGGTAACCGAACCAGAGGGCACAATTTTGTCGGGAAGGGTCGAGAACGGGAAGATGTTCCCGACCCGGCTGATGGATTTCCCGCAAGTAAGAGGCTTGGTTCTCGAGGGAAAGATAGACGAAATCCATTTTTTCTAAGTTTTTTTGGTGTTTGTAGAAGATGAGAAATGTTGTGAACTCGGTGACTTATTTATAAAAAAATTTCCGGCGCATTTCCGGCGGATTCTGTCGGAAATTAGATTAAATTTCTGAAGAGACGTTTACCAATGCAACGCATAGGGAAGAGTCAGGAGTAATTACCCTCTGTAATTGCAGCCTTTGACCGTTTCCGATGGATTTCCGACAGAATAGGTTTAGGGTTTGTTTAGGGTTTAGGGTTTGTAGATTGTGCAAGCTCCAAACTTAAATATTACATTGCAGACACGACATTTAGGATCATATGACTAGTCTATCACTAAATTTAAATTCCGTAAATCGAATAAGAGATCCATTTAAATTATCGATAAACGACATTGTAGATTAAGAAGTCATTTCGTCGGTTATACTTCGTATTCCCGAAGATGGATAAAACATTAATTACGTGATTCTGAAGGTTGTTCTTTATTCATAGAAACCCTTTCATTACCTCCCCGGGATTTTTGCAAACCCTAAACTCTAAATCATATATTCTGTCGGTTTTGCTGTCGGAATTAACCGACGGAACATAATAATCTGTCGATTATCCGTCAGTAATTCAAAATTACCATTAATTAGAGCCTATGCCTTGACTCGAACTCGAGAATAGGCAGGTACGCAAGGAGAATTAGGACCATTTGTGCTGAGTGTTACATTACCGTTCTCTTGCAACTATTAATTCTTATTGATAACAATACAAGTATTAATTAAAAAAAAAACATTTTTGATTTCTATTTTTAGAAATAGTAAAACATGTAAATAAAAAAACAATCACTCAATAATTTTTTTTTTTTTTTTTAAGTTTGTTTTTTTAATATTTATAAACTATTTTTTTCATTATGCATCGCTTTCTGAGTCGTAATCCGTTGAAATCGAATCACTGTCGTCGTGGAACTCCCCCCCCCTCTTCTTCGGAATCAGAATGAAGGACAACATAATCACTTTCACTTGCTTGCAGTGGTTCATGTTCTTAAACCCCGTGAACTCTTCCTCGTGGATATATTTTTGTAACTGTGATCCATGGGTCATTCTTGTATGTTACTCGAGGGTAGGGAATGTAATTCACCTGTATCAATTGAAATAAATAATTACATGGTGTTACAAGAAAATAATTCAAGATGAAAAGATACTTAAATGTTAAGGTCGATCATTTACCTGATCTGCTTGAGAAGCAATAATGAACGGGTCATATCTTCGAAGCTTCTTAGTCGAGTGGATATACATCACACCAAACTCATCTATGGTTACACCTTTCCCAATGATAGGGTTGTACCAATCACACAAAAAGACCACGCATCTCATGCCGAGCTTCCCTATGTACTTCACTTCAAGTATTTCTTTAAGAACACCGTAGTACACAACTTCGCCGGATTTAGATTAAACTTCGTGATCGGCCGTTTCCTAGAGGACCTTTCTTTATGCACTTTAAACGCATATCCCCTTGTGAAATATCGTGGATAAGACTTTGTGTTGTAGTGGAGGCCGCTGAGTATATCTATTAACCAATATTCCGGTTTGCACCCGTATTTGACTTCGTTGTTCACCTAAAAAGTTACATGTTAAGCGGTTTAGTAAGTAATCAAATTTATGGGGTTTTGGGTGATATGAAAATCAAAAACTCACATAAAACTGTAACCATTTACAGAAGTATGTTTCTTTCCACTCTTCGCGCTCGTCCTCGGTCAATTCAGGATGATGATGTTGGAGTGACTCCATGTATAACCTATAAAAATCAACCAAACTTAGTAATAAAATTATTATGAAATTGAAATGCAATAATTTTAACAAATTAAACTATACATACCTCTCATACTCAAATACTTCCTCGCAGTTGTTGAGAATATATTCGTGTAGGTGTGCGTGTTCTTGGGTCGTTAGTTGTCGCTTTTCTACTTTACCGCTTAACCGCCCAACTTGTTGAAAAATGCTGGGAGCTGTTGACAGATAAATTTGTCTCTCGCCTCTATCATCGTTTTTAGCTGGGCGCCGACTCTTTGTGCGTACTTACGAAGGGAAGTAATAACTGGCAAAGGTCGCCGTTTCTTCGTTGTTATACTGAGCAACAATTGAACCCTCCACTTTAGCGAGGTTCTTAACCTTTTTTTAAGGTGGAACATATAGCGCTCGAATGGATATATCCACCGATATTGTACCAGACATCCTAGTCTAGCTTCTCCCGGTAGATGAATGGATAAATGCTCCATAACATCGAAAAAAGACGGTGGAAATATCTTCTCTGGATTGCATAGGATCTTATGAATGTTTTGCTCCAAACATCGGATGCCATCAGCTGTAAGTAATCTCATGCAAATATATCCCTGAAAAAATCTCCTACCGCGGAAATTTCTTTGTGTACATCTTTAAGGAGGAGATGAGCAAATGCAAATAGTAGTACTCGTTGCATCACCACATGACAATCATGTCTCTTCATCCCAATAAACTTGTCTCCATCAGTGTCCACACAATTACGCAAGTTTGATGCGTAACCGTCTGGGAATTTAACTTGTCGCGTAATCCACTCAAGGAACTCTTCCTTTGATTTAGGATTTACTCAATACGCTGGAATTGGAGGTTTTCCGTTCTTCTGAAGATGAAGTTCAGGCCGATCACAGATTTCAGGAAAATCGAGCCTAGACTTCACATTATCTTTCGTCTTCCCTTACACTTTGAGACAGTGTTCATGATGTTATCGAAGAAATTTTTCTCAAAGTGCATGACATCAAGATTATGCCTTAGTAGCTGGTCCTTCCAATATGGCAAATCCCAGAAGATGCTTTGCTTGTGCCAATTGTGGGACAAACCAGCTGCGTAAACATTATCATGCCCATTCCCACCACATTCACGAGTTCGTAGTGCACCAAAGGTTTCTAAGAGGCCCATAGTAGTCGACCCATCATCTTAGAGAATAGGATCGTCAAACACTTTCCTCTTCTTCGTAAAAAGTTTAGTATTTTTCCGATATGGATGATCATGCGGTAGAAATCTTCTATGACAATCAAACCAACACGATTTGCGTCCATTCTTCAACTGGAATGCATCGGTCTTTTCCTGATAATACGGAAATGCTAACCTCCCATGCATTGTCCATCCTGATAACATACCATAAGCCGGAAAATCGCTAATGGTCCACATTAGTGCAACCCTCATCAGAAAATTTTCCTTGCAGAGACATCATATGCTACAATACCGGGCAGCCATAACATTTGCAACTCATATATTAATGGCTGCAATAATACATCAAGTGATCTTCTTGGATATGCTCTGGACCGGGAACGAGTACGGAGAGGAAAAGAAACTCTCGACGCATGCACATAGATGGTGGTAGGTTATAAGTAGTTAAAATCAATGGCCACAACGAATATTGTCTCCCATGCCTTCCAAACGGTTTGAAACCATCTGTGCATAATCCGAGGTACATGTTACGTGGCTCGTATGCAAAATCTGGATATACGCTCTGAAAATGTCGCCACGCTTCAGCATCCAACGGATGTGCAATTTCTGCTCCTCTTATATGCTCAGCATGCTATCTCATTTCCCCCGCAGTTCGCTCGGATTGGGATAAGCGCCTCAGCCTATCGGTTAACGGCATATACCACATTCTCTTGAACGGAACCTTAGCTCTTCCCCTTGTATCCTCATAGCGCGGCTTCTTACAGAACATTTATTCCAGACGGTATTCGTCTTCTCGCCAATATATCATACAGTTGTCGATGCACACATCTATCATCTGATACGGTAATCAAAGTCCTTTAACAAGTTTCTCGAACTCGTTGTATGAACCTGGCGCAAGATTGTCTTTAGGAAGAATATCTTTCACAAATCGCAAATAGCATCCACACATTGCTCCGCCAAATTGTAGTCCGTCTTTATGCCCATTAATCTAGTTGCAGATGATAATGGTGAATCTCCCTCTTTGCAACTGTCATAAAGCGGCCGCTTCGCTGCATCTAACATATCAAAAAATCTCCTAGCTTCTACATTAGGTTCCTCATCTACCCTAGAAATTTGATATTCACCTACTTCCTGAATATTTTCTCTAAATGCATCATTAACCATCTGAACGGTACCTACATCAAATTCTACATCCGCGGTATAAGGTTCGCTAGAACTAACAATAGGTTCCCACGTACTAGTACTACCAAAAGGTTCTCTAGTACTACTAGCATTATCTAATGTTTCCCCGTGAAGATATCAAATCTTATAACCCACCATAAACCCAAATGAGTATAAGTGATGCCATACTTCGTCAATCGTAGGATTTCTAACATTTCGGCTATGAGTACATGGGCATTTCATCTTACCGGTTTCCTGCGTATGTGGTTGATTGCAAGCTACCGTCATGAATTCCATAATACCAAGTGTACATGGGGTGTGCGCTAAGTTTGTCGTCTCATCAACCCTCGGTCCGTCCATCCACGATCTGAAATAATTAGAGGAAGACGTTTTGCCGTAATAAACAGAAATAGAGAGAAAGTGGGAGAGAGAGAGAGAGAGAGAGAGAGAGAGAGAGAGAGAGAGAGAGAGAGAGAGAGAGAGAGAGAGAGAGAGAGAGATAGATAGATAGAGAGAGAGAGAGAGAGAGATTGGTGTGGAGGAGAAGAGAGACGTTTGGTATATAATGAAATTAGCCGACAGAAAACCGACGGATATAGCCGTTAGCGTCGGTAATCCGTCGGTTTGTTTGTAGGTCCAACGGTAATATCAACGGCTATGTCAACGGTAACATCGAGCCAACGGGTTTCCGACGGATTATCGTTAGATTATCGACGCCGTCGGGTATCTGTCGGGATTTTTCCGATGGATTGAGTTATAGTCGGAATTTACCCACGCAAATCCGACGACTATTAAACCGTCGATTATCTGTCGGAAAGCTGTCGGAATTTCCGACGGGATATTTTCAATCGGAAAATCCGTGGTTAAAACCCTATTTTCTTGTATTAGGTTCTTATATTGTTGACTAAAATAGTAGCCACAAGGAAAGAGTACCTGATACATGATTAGAAACTTTCAAAACATCTTATAGACGACTAACAAATCATGGTAATATGGGGATATTAATCATTAAGTGTTGGAGATGGTTTAGCATCCTTCTAGATAGTCCTTTCTAAGTCAAGATCACCCCAAATACAGAAAAGGTGGAGGGCAGCAAAAAGAAGAGATAATGACGTTCTCAAAAAATAAAGAAGAGACCCCCAGGTTAATCAAAAAAAAAATAAAGAAGAGCTCAAGGGAAAATGACGATTTTGAGAAAAAGACGGAAAAAGATGCTGAGTAGGAAAATAAAATACCGACCTAAATAATTGTATAACTAGGACGAGTAAATCGTCGATACATTCTTTCATAATTAATCAATACACTGAGTTAATTGAAACGGTGGAAAGTCGCTTTCTCTCTCTTATAGAGAGAGAATTATCTCTAGCCCCCTTCTTCTATGACCTTCATTTTTCAGAAGGGACTGCCAGGATTTTGTTCGCGACTCCTACCGATTTCTTTTTTCGTTTTGGTTTGTGTGTGTATAGTTTAGTCTTCGATCGGAATAAATCCAGGATAGATTTCAAGGCTGGCTGTTGCTTTTCTCACTTAACGGATTTCACCGGTGTTTCCGGTTTCTAGCGCTCCGACGCTCTGAATCTCGCTTCCCCTTCTCTCTTTCACCGTCCATCTCTGTTTTTTCTCCTCTCTAGTCTGATCCTCCTTTTCTTCGGGAAATAATATCGTCGTCGCGCCACCGCGTTAGAGGACACACGTATGGTGGACTCTGTTAGGCCTTTAGGCCTACGGCGACGGCTTTCTTGACTGTGGCGGTTTTCGGCAGGGATGCAGTGACTATTTTCCTTTTCCTTGCAGTTGATGTCGATGGTGGTTATTAGGAAGTTCGATCGACGGATGGTCCCAAGTTGATGCAGCGAAGTGGTCCGGTGAGGCTTGACGTCGTTTTCCTCCGCGATTGCCCACAGTTTCCCGGCGGTTCTTTCACTCAGAGACGCGTGTCCGTGCATGTCCGTCGCTTCCGTAGAGGACGCCACTTGGCGGCCTTATCTTAAGGCGATGGGCTTGTTTCCTGCTTCTTCATATTTTCGTTGTATCTGTTTGGCCCATTTGGACACAGGCCTTGGCCTATGAATCTAATTCTGTTGATGAAAAAAAATCAATACACTTATTCACATATTTACAAAGATTATAAGAGATTTAGAGAGCTTTATGAGATCTTTCAAATCACTTTCCGACGACCTAATTTGATTACATCTCATTAATATCTCTAAATAAGAGTAATACTTGGGTTCAACCCTAGAGGTGAACCCATTTGTTCACCCCCTCTTTTTTAAACCAATAAGATAATTACTCATAATTTACTATTAAAATTAATAAAAAAAAATAAAAAAATATTTTTAAAAAGATAAAACAAAAACGAAAATAAAGGAAAATATATTTATTTTAAATAAAAATTAAAAATAAATGAAATTATAAAAAAACTAAAACTTAAATCTTAATTTCTAAATCCTGAATTCTAAAACAAAACCCTAAACTATAATTTGAAAACCTAAAAAAAAAAAATTTAAACTAAACCCTAATCCATAAACACAATATATAAATCTTAAAAAATAAAAACCTAAACTCTAATCCCTAAATTCATAAACCCTAAACCCTATTTTAAAACTTAAATTATTTAAATAAAAACTCAACCCTAAACCCTAAACCCAAAGGACTTAAACTCTAAACCCTAAACCCTAATCTCTAAACCCTAAATCATAACCCTAAACCCTAAACCCTAAGCCCTAAATCCTAATCCCTAAATCCTAAGCTCCAATTTGTAAACTCTAAAAAATATATAAATATTGATATATATTATTATATATTTTTATAAATATTTAAATGTGGTTAATTTCTTAATTTTAATTTTATAATTTTATTTAAAAATAATATTACATGGCATATTCTTATTGGTTAAAAAAATGAGAAGAACAAATGGGTGAACCCAAGTATTTGTCTTTAAATAAACAGAATTATTATTTTTTGAACTTTTAAAAACAGAATTATAAATCAACAAAAAGCATTGTGTTTAAAAACAAATGAGTAGAACTTCATTCACCATATCAGATGATAACGTACTGGTTATTTCGGTGTAGAGCAACATTTTTACTGCACAATATGGGAGGAGCACACATCTGATTATAATTTACATGGAGTATGTCGGTCTTTTGATCTGTCTGGATTTCAGATCATAGCATGTTTTGTTTTCTTCCTTTGTGCTTTGTATTGTCGTTGTCTTCCAATGCCAGTAGCATTCGGCGGCGGTCGTATGTACGCTGGTGTGCATTCTAGTGTCGGTTTTCTGTGACTGCTAGGATTAGGCTTTTAGGCCTTTGAACTTTTTTTTCTTTGGTTTTGGACTTCTAGATCCATCTTGGGATTGTTAGTAGGTCCAATAACTTTTAATTTCTTTCAACAAAATTGTGAAACTCCAAAAAATAAAAATTAATGCAAAAAAAAGTTTTTTAGAAAAATAACTGGTTAATAATACTGAAGCAGATTATCCCATTTTGTGGATCATAACCAAACCTCACAACTCACAAGTTACAATCCTTAATACAAAATATCTATAAAATGGTTACTTTACTGACAACCAATAAAACTTAAGTAGGATAGATACCGACTAAAAAGTAGGATAGATATAGTTAGTGCACACACTGCATATTCATGAATATTCACACACATATTGTATTTTATACGAACACTCAAGACTCAAGTAGAAATAGAGCCATAGTTTTTTCTTGGATTTTAGTTGCATTACATTATCCTCTTTATGTATCTTCTCATATCTCTTACGTTATATTTCTCTTTCTGTTATTTATATTAGGTATCAAGTATATAAATACATATAAATATTAGGTTCTGATTATGATGTGTATCTTATCTTTCCAAAGCGTATACGAATTGACTGATGGCAAAGTAACTATCCAACTGTTTCAGTTATATTACTGAAAAAGAAAAAATTTAAAAAGTATTTGGAAAAGACTAAGATGATATGATCTAGATGCTTGTCCTTGGGTAGTGGTAGATAATTAAACTATTAACATATAAAAATACTTAAGGTTTTAAATCTTCTGGAACTTTAAAAAAAAAAATCTTAGTATGAACATTATGTTAATATTTTTTTATGATTTATACAAATCATCAATCATATCAGTTTTTAAATAATATTAACATAAGCGGAAACGTACGTTTTAGATCCATAGTTTATATATTGAATTTGGCTATGGCTCTTCCACGACAAACCTAGTATAGTTGTAGATCTCTGTTGAAAGGATGTAGAGAATATTTCTATATTTCTGGTTAGGGTTGTCGTGAGACTATAGCTTTCTATTTACAATAGAACGATTTTTAATTCGGCTTTTTATCAAATTAGAAATTACACAATGTATCCACACATTAATTTTCCTTAACACTTATGCTCATAGTCTTTTATTCTTTACCAAAGTGACCAAATAAGTTTTGATTCTTTAATATAATGATCCTAACACAATAATACATGTGTAACCCCAAAATGATCCTTACAATCTTCCACTGGGTCATATATCTATTCCGAAAATGTGATAGACTTTATGAGCTCAAAATTGTTATTATATAGCATGCATAAACAATCTTGTCCATTAACTATACAAACAGAGGATCATGGCGGCCTTCGTTATAATAACAAAATAACTTAATCTTCCATTGTCACTGAAATCTATATAGTCAAATGACATAAATCAATTATGAAAAGTGTGGAAATCATATGAAAAATGATCAACACATGTCGATTTTCAACTGGTCCTACTTTAGTTAAGATCCCTTAACTTTATTGTACAAAGAGTAAACCTTAAATTTTATTGTGATCAGAAAATGTGCATAAACACAACTTAAACATAGAACCCAACACCAAATGACAAACTCCCACTAAACCGAATTATCCTCAAACACTAAAACACCCATTCGAGCAGTATGCTCATGAAAGACTTTCGGTAGAATACCTTTTATAAGAGGATCTGCTATCATGGAGTTTGTCCCTAAGTGTTTTATGGAAATCTCTCAATTTTGTACCCTTTCTTGAAAAATAAGAAACTTAATTTCAATGAACTTGCACTTGGTTGCACTCCTATTTTTGTTGGAATACAATACAGTTGATCTATTGTCACAGTATAAATTTAGTGGTCTTTCGATCCCTTCGATAATTCAAATTCCAGTTAAAAAATTCTTCAGCCAAATTCTTGATCGGATGCCTCATAAATTACCACGAATTATGCTGCCATTATGGAAGAATCTACGAGTGATTGTTTCGCACTACGCCAAGCAATCGCTCCACCGTCCAACAGGAAAATATATCCTGAAGTGAACTTTTTACTATCTGTGCATCCACCAAAATTAGAATCAGAATACCCAATGATCTCCAAATTATCTGATTTTTGATATGTGAGCATATAATAATTTGTTTTATGCAGGTACCTCATGACCCTTTTGGCTGCTTTCCAATGGTTCATACCTGGATTACTTAAGTATCTGCCCAAAACTTCAACAATGTACGCAATATCCGGACGCGTACAAACTTGAGCATACATCAGACTCTAAACTGCCGACGCATAAGGGATCTTTTGCATCTCCTGAATTTCTAAATTTTCTTTAGCGCATTGGTCGAGACAAAACTTGTCTCCTTTAGCGATTGGGGTATCACATGGTTTGCATTTGTCCATGCTAAATCTCTTAAGTACTTTATTGATATAGCTCTTTTGAGATAATCCAAGAATTCCACGAGTTCTATTTCGGTGAATCTGGATCCCTAATACAAAAAATGCTTTACCAAGATCTTTCATGTCAAAATGACCCTTACAAAATTTCTTGGTCTCATGCAACATGCATATATGTCATCGACATACAAATGCAAGAAAATGCACTTACTCCCACTGAACTTTTGATACGCACAATCTTCGACTGTATTCACCTCAAAACCAAAGAAGATGATTACCTCATGAAATTTGTGGTACCATTGACGAGAAGTTGTTTTAGCCCATATATGGATTTATTTAACTTACAAACCATTTTCTTTGAATCTTCTAATACAAAGTTTTCTTGTTGCTCCATATTGATCGTCTCATCAATCTTAACGTCCATCTGATGAAGCTCTAAGTCATAATGTACAACAAGAGCCATGATTGTCCTAACAGAATCCTTTGATGAAACTGGTAAAAAGGTTTCTTTGTAGTCAATCCCTTCTTTCTGAGTATATCCTTTAGCCACTAGACGAGCCTTATACATCTCCACATTACCACTCAAGTCCAATTTGGTTTTAAATATCCTCTTGCAACCAATTGGTCTCTTTCCTTCTAGTGATTGGAAAAGGTCCCAAAAAATTTATTGTCTAGCATTAACTGATACTCTTCTTCAGAAGCTTTGACCCACTTATCTGAATCGGAACTATCCATAGCCTCACGGAAGTTGATAGTATCATCTTCCAATTGGGTTCGATTTTCCTCTTGTTCCATAAGAAATACTATATAATCATCCGTAATAGCACTTCTTATTTCTCTAGTGGATCGCCGCAAAGGCACCGGTTCTTGATGCACTGGTTCTTGAGAATTTTGAATTTGACTTTCATGTTCGATATGATCGTCAACTTGATTTGGAGGAAGAGCTTCAATATCAACTTGAGGTTCCAAATTTTCTTTATCAAAAGCAACTATATAAATCAGTATAGAAACTGTATATGATTCTTCCTCATAGATGATGTCTCTAACTTCATTTCTCCCCCCCAATTTCAATATCCTCAAAGAACGTAGCATTTCCCATCTAAAAAATGTTTTGTTTCGTGGGATCATAAAACTTATACCCCTGAGATCGTTCAGGATAACCAATAAAGTAACTGCTCATGGTTCTGGAGTCCAATTTCTTTTCATATGGCCTATAAGGCCTAGCCTCAGCTGGACATCCCCAAATATGAAAATGCTTTAGACAAGATTTTGGGCCAGTCCAAAGCTCATACGGTGTTTTTGCATTTACCTTCGTTGGTATCCGATTAAGAATGTAAGCTGCAGTCTTTAGGGCCTCACCCCAGAGTGATTCTGGTAAGGTGGAATGACAAATCATACTCCTTACCATGTCCTTAAGAGTGTGATTACGTCTTTCAGATACATCATATATACTGGGAGACCCATACATAGTGTACTGTGGGACAATTCCATACTCCTCTAGGTATCTGGCAAATGGCCCTGGACGTTGTTCATCTGAACCATCATACCGACCGTAATATTCACCACCACGATCAGATCTGACATACTTTATCCCTCGGTCAAGTTGGTTCTCAAACTCAGCCTTAAACCTTTTGAACACGTCCAAAGACTGGGACTTTTCATGAATACGAAACAAGTATGCATAACGAGAGTATTCGTCTATGAAAGATATAAAGTATTGTTGACCATTCCAAGATGCCGTAGGGAATAATCCACAAATGTATGTATGCGTCAACTCAAGGACTTCTTTAGCTCGGTATGCACATAATTTCTTATGTTTGGTCTGTTTTCCTTTAATGCAATTTACACAGACATCACAATTTGTGAAATCAACAGAACTCAATATACCGTCTGACACAAGTCGCTCAATTCTATTTCTAGAAATGTGACCTAGGTGTTTGTGCCATAGAGTTCTCGAACTTGCATTTTCAAATTTATGTTTAGTACCCCTTGATTCAACACTTAAATTATCATCAATAGAAATTATAGTGTCAAGCATATAAAGATTGTGATTTTCCAAAAGTGCATCGGTTCCAATTAAAACTGAATTCAAAGACAAGGTAACTTTTCTATTCTCAGTTAGACAAGAAAAAACCGGATTTTCTAAGTAAGGAACATAAACTAAATTTCTTCTAAAATACGGTACAACAAAAATGTCTTCCAAATCCAAATAACAACCGGTACAAACTAACAATATAAAATGTGCAATTGCCTCCACATTCACCGGAATTCCACTAGCCATATGAATGCATCTTTCAGCATCAGTTGGTATTCGGTAGCTCAGGCAACTCTGAAGCGAAACATTGATGTTAGTAGTTGCACCTGAGTATAACCACCAAGTGTTTCTGGGTACTTCAATTAAGTTCACTTCAGAACATACCATAGCAAGGAGTGTACCTTTCTTGTCACGCCATGCAAGGTACTTTTGGAAGTCCTTCTTCATGTATCCAACTTTCTTGCAAAAGAAGCATGTATCTTTAACCTTAGTCTATTTTTTTTGAGTTGGACCCTTAGCAGCCTCATTTTTAACAACCTCAAATTTCCTTCTTTTGCCCTGAACCTTAAAGGTGTTAGCCATATGAGCACTTTCTGTCCTTTCCTTTTTCATCATATCCTCCTCATACACACAATATGAAATGAGCTCATTAAGAGATCATTTCTCCTTATGTGTGTTGTAACTGGATTTCAATTGACTGAATTGAGGAAGAAGAGAATTTAAGACAAAGAATATGAGCACTTCTTCCGGAAGCTCAGTCCTGAATGTCTTAAGTTTTGAAACAATGTTGGACATTTCCAAAATGTACTCCCTTATGTTTCCATTGTTGTGATACCTCATGGTACTAAAACGATGCAGAAGTGTAATTATTTCTGCTTTATCGCTCTTTGCAAACCTCAAGTCCATTTCAGCAAGGAACTGTTTTAGATCATTGATCTCCTCATCACCTCTATAGATTTCTGGAATAGTGTCCTTAATGATCATTAGACCAATACGATTAGAACGTTCCCACTTCTCATAAACCGCATTATACTCAGCAGAGCTAGTATCTGTAGGAGAAGTAGGTTGTTCTATCCTTAGCGCAAGGTCAAGATCCAGACAGCCAAGCACAATCTTATCTTTACTTTTCTATTCCTTGTAATTGGAACCAGTAAGAGTTGAAATTAATCCTAAGTTGGCAGATACTGTAGTGAAAGTTCCTAAAACATAAAGAGAACAATCCTTAGTTACTCATTTTCTCAAGAAAATCAATAATAAAATATAAGAGAATTCACAATCCATCTCAAGATAACAAGTGCAACACCAATATCAAGTTTTTGGACAATAATATTAACTGCTAGCGGTACTCTTGTTGTAATAATCAAACACTGACAACAATGCAAGATAAACAATAAACCTATTTTGGATCGATTTATTACTCACATGGTTATTCCTTATAATCGTCACATGTTTATTATCACATGTATGTATATATTTCGACCAAATATAAATTTACATTTGGGTCAATTTAATATTCGCATGAAAATATATACTTATATCATTTAATATTATTCATAGAAAAATATCCACAAGAGAGGTTACTTTAACAACAGCTTGTCACTACAAGAAAAATTGTAAATAGCCATGATCCAGCCACAAATTGGTCGTGGCTATTTTTTCAGCCACGAAAAGACATTTGTGGCTATCTGTGGCCAAATAGCCACGAATAGTCACGAACTAGTCATGGAAGAACATAACCACGGATAACCATGATTTTATATGTGGCTATTCTAAACCCTAAACCTTAAATATACCCTAAAACCTCAAAATCTAAGCCTTAAACTCTTAATTATAAACTATAAAATCAAAATACAAACAATTAATTATAAATACATAAAAATATTATTTTCAAAATTTATTATAAAATTTTTTATTTCCAAATCTACTATTTCAAACTTTAACTTAAAACCTTAAATATAACCTTTAGAACCCTATACCCTAAACCCTAAACAAACCCTAAATTACAAAAAAATATAACTAACAAAACTCTAGTTCCTATAATATATCCATAACTAAAAATTCATTACTTACAAAATTGATCACTCTAAACCTAAACAACCCCAAACCCCTAAACAAACCTAAAACCCTAAACAAACCCTAAACTCCAATTCCTATAATAATCCATAACTAAAAATTCAATACTTACAAAAAATACTTATTTTCCAAATCTACTATTTTCTAACATTATCATAAAATCTTATTCATAATCCTTCAAACCCCTATACCCTAAACCATAAACATACTCTAAACTTTAAACTTTTAATCCTGAAATATAAATTTTAAATATAACCATTAATCACATATACATAAACCTAATATTTAAATCATTTACATATATCTACTTTACATATAATTAATTAAAAATATTTACTTATGATTTTGTTTTTAAAATATACTAGTTTTTAATATCAATAATTAATTAAAAAGTTTTAAACAACAATTTTATTTGTTTATATACTCAGAAATAAAATTTAAAACTTTTAAAATTAAATAAAAATCATTTTCAACAATTTTGAAATTAAAATATTAATTTTGCTATTTTAAATCATTATATATATATACTCATTTTTATTATTATAAATCCTTTTTAAAATATTACACTTTTAAAAGTTTTTTAATCTTTTATATTTTGAAAATTTAATATGTTTAAAATTTAATTTTAACTATTTTATTATTTTTAATATCATATTTAGCTTTTATATATTAATTAAACCGCAAAAAACATCTTATTCGCTAACAGCTCATCACGCGGATCGCAGTAAGAACCGTTGATTAGATTAATCAACGGTTCAGATGTTGTTTTAGCCCAAGACGCGGATCACAAATTATGGCCACTGGATCTATTTCTCTACTTTAATCACGACCGTTAGATCTGGTTCATTGATATATAAAAAAAGATTGTTTTCTGATCAAAAATACGGACCGTTAGATCCGATTCAAATCTAAAATCTGAACCGTTAGATTCTTCATTATCTACTCTAACCTAATTATCTTCTTCCCTCAAGCCTCTGTAAACGAGAGCCTCAAGCTCCTTCACGACAAACCGATTCTATGGAGACTGTATGAAAATCTTTGAATCCTTTGACTCAGCTTTTCAGTGCGAGGGTGTGATGAGCCGATCGTGATTCGAAGATGAAGAGGAAGAGGAAGAGATATCCGGCATAGGTGAGAGAAGGGAGATGGTTCTGGCAGCTACAGTCGTGAGATCTTCTCCTGCTGGTGTAGGTAAGTCACACACGCCGTGTGAGGTGTGGTCGGCGGCAATTGGTGCAGCGACGGCGTCATTGGTGCAGCGGCGGAGGTATATTTCCGTGTGTGTGTATTTTTATGTTTTTGTATTGCTTTTTCTGTAATTTTGTATTTTGTTTATAAATAAAAAATAAATAATATTAAATATTTTTAATATTTTTGTATTTATTTTTTTGTTATTTTTTAAAAAATAGCCACGAAAAAATTTGTAGCTATTCGTGAAAATATAGCCACGAAATATATTAGTGGTTATTCGTGGCTATATAGCCACGAACTAATTCGTGGCTATCCGTGGAAGCGTAGCCACGAATTGCCAAGCCTATAGCCACATATTTTTTCGTGGCTATTTGTGGCTATGGCTGAAATAGCCACGGATTAAGTCCCATAGCCACGAATAAATCCGTGGTTATGGGGCAGTTTTCTTGTAGTATGTATCAATTAATCTAATCCAAATATTAAACTCGTGCAATCAAATTTTATTAATTGATTTAAAGCTGAATTTTAATCTTGCGCAAACATATAATTAGAAGTTTTAGGGTTCCTTATGCAAGAATACTGAAGCGGCATAGTGTTTGAATCCCAGCTGATGCATTTTTAACATAGCTAAATGGTGGAGTGGGCCTCACTTTATGAAAGTGGTCCAACTAGTTTAAAATAAAGAAACCGGGCCCAGAAGAATCATATGCCTAGAATCATAATTAAATCAGAAAATTGAATATGGGCCATAAACTTAAAACAAGCTCACTACGAAAATTGCCTTTAACCTAGGTTTTATAAGAAACTTTAAAAACTCAAGCCGTCATTTTGTTCCAAAAAATTCTGAAAACTTTATAAAACCTTCAATAAAATTTCTAGAAAACCAGAACCTTATGAACAATAATTTTTCATCTTTAATTCATAAACTTTGTTTAGATTTAAATCTAAACAACACAAAATTTCACAGATTCCAGAATACAGATTTAATCTCACAATTTTAAAGCAAAATCAGATTCAACAATCTAAAATTTTCACCCAATGATTAAATTCGAAAAAATATTGACAAAAATTAACCTTATCTCCATAAACTCAGATTTAATCTTCCAAAATTTTCAACAAATAAATAAATCTGAATTTCATGAAAATAACTTGATTATCAAATAGAAACTGATACCAATTGTTAGTATTTCTTTTATACAAACTATAAATCATGCCAGTCTCTAAATAATATTGACATAAGTGAAAGCGTACTTTTTGGATCCATGGTTTATATACTGAATTTGGCTATAACTCTTCCACGAGAAACTCAGTATAGCTCTAGATCTGTGTTGAAAGGATGTAGAGAATATTTCTGTATTTCTGATTAGGGTTGTCATGGTACCATAACCTTCTACTATGATAGAACAATTTTTAATTCGACCCTTCATCAAATTAGAAATTACACAATGTATCCACACATTAATTTTTAGTAACATTTATGCCACATAGTCCTTATTCTTTACCAAAGTGACACATAAATGTTGACCTTAACACATTAATAATACATGTGTGACCCAAAATAACCCTTACACATTATTCCTACTCTAGATCAAATATAGAAAATTGTCAATTTTCGTTTAAATTTTTGTATTGATATATAAATGGTGTTACTGTAGTGGAGGTTATTTACTATGAACATGACTTATAAAGGCCATGAATAGTGACTTTTAAAAGACGTTTTTCAAGTGTGTTTTTTGAAAATTATTTTTAAGTTACCAATCACATATTTTTAACAATTAGCGTTTTCTGTAAAATTATTTATATTTTTTAATTAAATAAAAATCGTACTTGTTTTGCAAATACATTTATTCCGAACCGTACTACATTTTAAAACTGTCTCAGAAAACAATGTTGTCATTGGTACCCAAAATCTTTTTTTTTTTTTTTTTTTGGTACCCAAAATCTTATTTTTCATTACTTTAACTTAGACAAATTATAGTTCGAAGAATATTTACCAAAGCCCATAATTAACCAAAAAGATGATCAGTGTGCAAAAGAAAACATGATACAAATTTTAAATGAAGAATTTGTAATATTTTAAAATTAAAGGTTAATAGTGTGCAATGACATAAATATATTCGAAATACATAAATGAAACAGCTAGGAAGTGTGGGGTGAAGTGGAGCGAGTAAGAAGTGAGAGTTAGTTGTAGTTGTAGTGTTGAAGTGTGCGTGGTGAGGTGTTGTGTTGTGTCTATCCACTCCTTTTGGATCAAAGCTCGTTTCTTGATTAATAATGTGTTAAAGCCCCACCACCACTCTCTCCTCTTCCTCCTTTTTAAATAAACCTTCGCTACTATTTGGTATGCCACCCATTTTTTCACCTTATTATCATTTGAAAACTTATTTATTTAAAGAATTTTCCTCCTCTTTCCTTAGATGTATGTATATGTTTGATTGTCTGTAGCTAGGGATGTTGTGGTGGGTAAAAATACCCTACCTTACCCTAGTTTCAAGGGTACCCTACCCTTTAAAAACCCTATTTTGAAAACCCTATATATACCCTATACCCTTTAGGGTAACCCAAACAAAATCCTATAGCTTTAGGGTTATCCACGGGTACCCTAACTTTTATTAATACAATATTTATAACTTATAACTATTAATTTCTGGTTTAATTTATGAATTAATTTGGCAAAATAGAATCTTGTTTTTTTTTTTTTGCGGGAAAATAAAATCTTACGTTTTTGGCGGGAAATCGAAATTTTAAGTTTTTACGGGAAAGTAAAATTCTTCGTTTTTGGCGGGAAAAACGAATTTTTTGACGAAAAAACGGAATTTCACATTTTTGGCGGGAAAACGGAATTTCACATTTTTGGCGGGAAAACGAAATTTTACGTTTTGGCGGAAAAACGAAATTTTACGTTTTGGCGGGAAAATGTAATTTTACATTTTTGGCTGGAAAACGGAATTTCACGTTTTTGGCGGGAAAACGGAATTTCACATTTTTGGCGGGAAAACGGAATTTCACATTTTTGGCGGGAAAACGAAATTTCACATTTTTGGCACGAAAACGGAATTTCACATTTTTGGCGGGAAAACGGAATTTCACATTTTTGGCGGAAAACGGAATTTTACGTTTTTGGCGGGAAATCAGAATTTCACGTTTTTGGCGGGAAAACGGAATTTCACGTTTTTGGCGGGAAAACGGAATTTCACGTTTTTGGCGGGAAATCGGAATTTTTCGTTTTTGGCGGGAAAAAGAAAATTTTCTTTCTTGGCGAGAAAATGGAATTTTTCGTTTTTGGCGGGAAAACGGAATTTCACATTTTTGGCGGGAAAACGGAATTTTACGTTTTTGGCGGGAAAACGGAATTTTTCGTTTTTGGCGAGAAAATGAAAATTTTCTTTCTTGGCGAGAAAATGGAATTTTTCTTTTTTGGCGGGAAAACGGAATTTTTTGTTTTTGGGCGGGAAAATGGTACTACACGTTCTTGGCGAAATACAAAATTTTACGGACACAGTATTTTATATTTTTTGCGTGAAAATATAATCCTAAATTTATTTAATATTATTTCAAAATTAAAATAATTAAATATTGTTTTGTAGTTTAAATTATTAAAAAATATAAATAGTTTATTATAAGATTATTTTGTGAGTATTGATGTAATTCACAAAAACCCATGGGTACCCTAAACCCTATAGGATAAATCCTTTTTGAACCCTAATATATAGGGTACCCGCCCATTTTAAACCCTCTTCTTTTTTCACTAAAAGGGTAGGGTTTTGGGCTTGAATTTTGCTAAGGGTTTAGGGTACCCTACGGGTAATTACCCATATTTAACATCCCTATCTGTAGCTTTTTTCACTCACATTTTTATCAAGTAGAAGTTAATTTTGATTTTTTGAAATTGTAGTTGTTATAAGAAAACGCACTAACGAAAAGTGTAATCATGGGGAATCAATAGATAGAATCTAAATAACTAAATTATGTGAGGCTTTTGAAACGAACAATTAACATAGTTCAAATATGGTAGATATGCAATTAAATGAGTGACACCGGATCTTAATTATTCATTGATTAAACCTAACACATCTTTGGTCCCAAAAAAAATCAAAAAAAAAACTAACACATCTTATTAAAAATAAATAGCTTGAAAGCTTTATGCTTCTGACAAACCAAGCGATGGTTTCTTAAATGGCTTTATCACTTTTAAGATTTAATCTATCAGTAGGTTACAACTAAGAAATGATTTAGTATATATCTGAGAAATTTATGAACAATAAGAGAAAAACAACAACCTGCAAGTGAAGTAAAGCAAGCGAAAGAGTGGGTTGGATCCGGTTTTGTAGAAACAAGATCTTTTAGTTGATATCCAAACTTGGAAGCTATGTCACATGTAATGCCAGACTCTTACGTACCCACCAATTATTAGAACTAAATATTATAGTTTTAAATATAACAACAAAGGAGTTGGCTAATATTTTGAGTCGTAATTATATATTTTTTCATCTAAAAATGGGACATATAGTATTCCACTAAAAATTAAAGAAAATGACAAATGAATGTTTTCTAGAAAAACTAAGAATAATTGTTATTTACGCTCAACTTTAGTCCTTTAAAAACATTAATATTTGCACCCTTAATTTTGTTTTATTGTTTTTTGTACCATATAAATTTCTACAACAATTAGTTATTAGCTGTCTATATCATTATCATCCGAATAACTATTTCGATTAGTAAAAACTATGAGTGATGGTTGTGACTATGAATTTTTAGCTCTGAAGATTCTATTAAAACTGTAATTCTTAATATTAAAAATTTTAAAAGTCTAATTATTAATAAAAATTGTTAAACTTATGACTATTAATTATTAATTTTTCATTAAAAATAAAAATTATACAGAAAATAATTGAAATTCTAAATTTAATTAAAGTAACAATTCATTAAATGAACAAAACAAATGACTAAGATAGAAAAATAAATAAAAATTATCAGAAAGTATATATGTAAATTAATATATTTGTTAAATGTGCAAGTTTTAGTTCTTTTAATTTATATATAATATTTTGTGATCTTCTAAAAATTGTATTTGATTATTTAATATTTTTAATTCGAATGTCTATTTATTATAACTTAACACTTCTAAATCTAAAACTAATAATACAATTATTTTCATCATATTTCAATATTTTTATTTTAGTTAAAAAAAAAACTTACATATTAACTTTTTAATTTTGAATTATTTATAACTGTTTTGTACCGCATAAATTTGTACACCGCATAAATTTGTACAACGAGTGAGTGAATAAAACATATATAATCATCAGTCGTCTTAAATCGTCTATATTGTCTAAATAACTATTCTTTTTGATCGAAAATTTTATTAATCAAGCTATAAATACAATATATATTTTGCTTAAACCTATAATTAAGAATACTGGTTGGAATGAGTTGTGTAATCGGTGGTTGATACAACTAAAGATGCGGCGGTGTATCTTTAACCCTTACGTGCCTCACACTTCCTTCTCCTTTGTCTTCTTACGCTAAGTATCTCTTTCTCTTAGCTAACTTACATTTTTATATTATCTTCTACAGTGAACCTGCTTACCTCATATTTATCAGTTTCTTTGTTCTTTCAGAATTTGTTTCTGGCATTAAAAAGACATCACTTAGACGACGGTAAGTTCAAAAATCTTCGTAAAATAATAACAAAAGGACTTTTTGGTGTCAGTTTAGAACTCCTTACAAGACATAACAAATTTTGTTATAGCTATCCACCATAAGCTCTAGTAGTTAGTAAATCAAGAGGAAGGACTCTAAATAAATACGATAGTAAATCATTTAACAAAAAAAAATTGCAACAGATGTCTTTTTAGAATATTTTTTTTTTTTTTATTTTTTTTTATTTTTTTTTTAAATAGTAGCTTTTAGCCACACATCTGCTGGTGTCTTTGCTTTAAGCAACATCATCCATCTCTTCTATTGTTCCCTAATTAATATAAATACTCTTTTTCTTATTATGATTAGCAACCAAATGATTTCAAATTATTTACTCATTATGTATCTAAACATGTATAAATATATACATATGTGTGTATCGTCGTCACTGTAAAACTAATGAAACCGATATAATTATGTTTTGGTACACCATTAAATAAATATTGATTTGTATATGAATATCCATGTGTGAGTGTGTCTCTTAAACTGTCCTGTAAAGGATGTGAGGGCCACTTTAAGTACAAGACAATAAGGTTTGGAATACCCAACGTGATTAAGAGTAACTTCTTCCAATCATTTCATCGTGCTATTGAATTATTGTGCCTAATCAAATTAACAATGATATATATATATATATATATATATATATATATATAGCTTGATGGTAGCATTTAGTTTGTACTTACTAATACCTTTTCCTAGCAAGATTAAAATTATAATATTTTCGGCTACATAAAGAGAGAAAATGTATATAATACAGAACCGTAATCATTTGATTGGTATATTCCAGTAGCAAGTGGTAACACATACATCAAACATGAGTAAGTATATTGGTGTGAGATCTCAACTCGGTCTATCCGAAGATAAAAAGAGTTTTAAGGTTTGTTCTTAAGGGATTCTAAAAGAAGGATCAATGAACACGGTGAGTTAGGAAATTAGGGTTTCGCTTTGGCTCCGAGATGGAATAAAGCGGCTGAATAGAATGCTTAAGTCGCCGGAAAAGAATTAGGTTAAATCGGTTCTAAGTCTTTCCGAAAATTGTTATGAAAAGCGTATCTTTATTGATGAACGAGGTCTCCCTTTTATAGGATTACAAAGTCGGCTTAAAAAGGAAAATTGAGATAAACATAAATATTCCTAATATCTCGGTTCCGATATATGGAATATTTCCGTATCTCGGCGCCGCTATACTTTGCGCTACTTTTGCCGTGTTTGCGATATGCTTCTCGTAACCCTAAATGTAAGCTGATTTGAACCGGGTCGGGTTTAACATGGTTTTACCGACCTGGGCCCTAAACCATCTTTTCATTCCGGGTCGACCTAACTCCTGAATGGGCCTTTTTAGGGAAGGTGCCAAACTTGACTCCAACAATAAGCCCCCCCCCCCCAGTATGACGACTTGTCTGCGATGCGAGGAATTATGATTGGTTTGTGAAGTGATTTAGGTGGGCCTGGATCTTTCGTGATGGGCCTTGTTGTCCAGTCAGGTTGTTATCGATTGGGCCTTGATCCATGAACTGAATCGACTAAATATGGGTGATACCAAATTGATTCTACCGGACGAGACCGTATCGATTTTTGATCCAACCGGTTTATGGGAATCAATGCGTCATCTAGGGTAGGTGCGAGACTCGAGGCGTCTCCTAGGTAATCATGACTGCAGGAGTCGAAGCGTTCTAGCTTATTGAACACGACACCCTCATTTCTTCTATAAATATACCTCTTTCACTCTTCATTTCCTCATTTCTGCGCGAGTGAAGGTGAAGAAAGAAGGTAATTATTTGCTCTCTGCCGGTTTTATTTTCCGATTTTATCTCCGCCGTTGCTCGGCCGTAGATCTTTAGGATTTTAGATTCAGGTCTCCCTTTAGTTGTTGTGTTCTTCGTCTGTTCATCAGTCGCTATGTCTTTGATCCGTTGCTCCACGAATAAGGATAAGGAAGTTGTTTCTGTGTCGTCTAGGGAGGATTCTCCAAATCGGCGAGTCATTTCGTCCGAATCATCTTCTGCGAGTACATCTTCCGATATAAGACGGCATCCCTGCTACAGTGCTCTTAAGGACTATGAGCTTCGCCGCGAGATATCTCAACTGGCGGACACGGCGACAAGTTCGGGTCGAAATGAATTCGTGATTCCCCAGCTCCGTGATTCTGATGCTAACGAATTGAAAGATGAAGTAGGCGTTGAGGAGGACGACTCTAATGGAGATCTGATTCCTTCCGCCGAGTTCCCGATTACTTTGTCAGGCGGGTTTGCGAACGTGTTTCAGACCCTCTCCGATGAGGAATCAGTCAGATCGACGCTTGCAGGCTGTGGAGCCGACCCGGGAATTAACATCATCATTCCTGGGCCGAGGGACCGTCCTTGGACTCCTCCTCCCGGCTTTGTTTGTTTATATGAATCGTACTTTATTAACGCGGATACGTCGGGAAGTTGGCTTTGGCTCCCTTTACCAGATTTGCTTGTGTCCTACTGTTTTCGGCGCGAGATCGCTATTTCGCAATTGTCAGCGACCGCGGTTCGGCATATGGTGTGTCTTCTCGTTTTGGGGGCCGAGTGCGACATACCCATTAGTGTCAGGATCTTTGAGGAGATGACATCTATAAGCCAGATGAAGAAAACCAGCCGGGGATGCTTTACCGTTAGGATGAGAACATATCAAGGGGTTGTTCTGAACGCACCGAGTAAAACGCGTGTCTGGCAGAGATTTAACTTTTATGCCGAGATAACGCCTTTGGTTATTCCCGAAGGGCATAGTCCTCCTAGATCGTCATGGAATACTAACTTTGGTAGATATTATTCCATTTTCTAAATTCTTCGTTCCTTGGTAATTTACTCATTTGCTTTTCTCCTTTGCACTGCGTCATCCATTTTATAAGCCGTATCCAGACGACTTCTTTGCAATTATTGAGAAGATTCGGTGCCTTAGTCTTCGCAAGTGGGGAGATATAACTCGAAAGCGGATTAACAAGTCTCGCTCGAAGATCGCTAAAGGTAAAGTCGTCTTGTTTCGGTGCTTTACGGGCTTGCTGCTGATCTTTGACTTGTTTTTCAGTTGAGTGGGATACTTTGGAGAAATTCGATCCTGCAGACCTTAGAAGACCAAGGATGGGAAAGTTGAAGAAGGTAACTGTTGACTATTCGAAGAAACTCGTCTCGAATCCTTCTTCTACCGAGACACCCAAGGGGGTCGGATCCGTTCTTCCTCCATCTCAAAGTGATGGCGAGCCGTCCTCTGCTCCCGCCGCGAAGTCTACTGCCCAAGAGATGGTGGTGGCTAAGCCTGTTATGGCAGCTCCCGCAGCAAAGGTCCCACCGAAGGCTCCTTTGGCCAAGGCTCCCTCGAAGCCTCAGTCGAAGAAAAGGCCGGCTCCTGAGACGCCGGATTCGGAGGTTGTTGGTAAGAGGATCAAGTACCTGGATCTGTGGACACGGCTGATCACGGAGAAGGGTGACGTGATGGACAGCTCAGGCGAGAAGAGGCTGTTTCTTTCTCGCAAGGAAATTGTCACGACTCGTCCTTGTAGTTCCGGAAGGACGCAGACGTTACAACTCGGCCATCTATTCATAACTTCGCCTATCATTATGAGAGCGAAGTTCCTTTTGTCCAGAACATCCAGGCCTGCTTTGACCTGCTTACCTGCTTGAGAGGAAGCGATGCCGACTGGCTTGCTCAGGAAAAGCTTCCTCATTCCGAGGCGATTCTCAACCTAAAGCGCGCCGAGGCAGAGGTACATTCTTTTCTGGTCGTTCTTCCCCCTTTTTTAGTTAGTAATTCTTCTGTTTTCTTAACAAAAACCTTTCTCAGTTGATTGCGGCGTCGAACCGAGTTGATCTTGAGCGTGATTGGGATGCCCATTCGTTGGTCGAAGCAATGAAAAGGTGAGAGGTTGACATCAAAAAGCTGAAGGACGAAAATCGCCAACTTTCAGACAAGCTCCGCGAAGCGGAGGATGAAGTGCGCAAAGCCGGTGAGAAGGCAAAGGCTGATCGCGAGATGTATGAATCGGAGGCGTTGCGTCACAAGAAGCTTTGTGAAGACAACGTTTTGAAGGAAAGGGGCCAGGTTGAGGCCGAGATGAGAACGCGAGTCCAGTCTCGTTTTGATCTATTCCATCAATTTGTTAATGATCAGGAGGCGGCGGTCAAAAAGCAGGTGGAGCTAGGCCAGATTACTGTCTTAAGGCAGTGTCTGCTCAAACTGAAGGATGACGGGGTACAGATTCCTGAATTGGTGTTGGATCAGGTTACAGCGGATGAGGCCCGGGTTGACAAAGAGTTTGAGGCTATGGATGTCCTTACGCGGGAAGACCTAAAATTTGAGCTTTCACCGGTTCAGCATCCACTGCTTATTTCAACGCGTCGAGATTCACCAGCCTCGGTCCCGCAAAATATCGATCAGTTTGGCACTAATATCGGGATCGTTCCTCCAGAGGGTCCTCCTACGTTATCGGTTCAGGAGACGCAAGATCAGACGGATGTACCTCAGGATGTCCCAGATGCCGACTTGTCAAGTGATGTGGTTGAGGAGACTGCCGAGGAGGTCGAGAAGGCCGCGGCATAGACTGTCTTGAAAGACTTAAGCCCCTTTTTGTGTGTACTTGTTTAAGTTGTAAGCTTCTCCTTGCGGAAGGAGGCACCACTTTTTTTTTAATTTTATCGGTTATTTTGGTCTTTTGATGTTCGACAAGTCGGGATGCCACAAATTTCCTTACTGAATTGAGCATCGACTAAAGATTTTAATTGGAGTGTTTCATATTTCCCATCCTGTTATGAATTGGATTCAAACACAGACTTGATTTGAACCTGACCACAACTCTTAATCAGGATGTCTCGTTTTTTCTTAACTCGGTTTTAAGCTAAGTTCGAACATTGATTGGATCGTGAATCGACAATAATTTGTGAGGCTTCTGTGTGCTCGGCTTAGTTGTTCAAAGGACAGATGACTGTGCGAGGCTTAGTGCTCGTCTTATTTGTTATCGTTTACCTCAGAGAACGTACGGGTACGAGCCCGGTTTTTCAGTGCCAGACGGATCTCGGCTTTTCTTTACCGCGGTATGCATCCCGTGTGTAAAGAAGACCATACTCCTGGCCAGGGAGCATGATGCAATCAATGCGAGTCTTATTTGTATGCTCGGCTTTCAATCAAAGCAGTGTGTCGCTTGATCTTGCGAGCTGAGAAGCTCGGCTTTAGTCTAGAGACTCATTATAGCTCGGCATTCTAACTCGTTAAGAGTTTGGACGGAGCGGATAGATAATGGCTCGGCGTTCTAACTCGGTAAGAGTTAGACGGAGCGAAAGATGTAAGCTCGACGTTCTAACTCGGTAGGAGTTTAGACGGAGCGAAAGATGATAGCTCGGCGTTCTAATTCGGTAAGTTAGACGGAGCGAAAGGTGTAAGCTCGGCGTTCTAACTCGGTAGGAGTTTAGATGGAGCGAAAAATGATAGCTCGGCGTTCTAATTCGGTAAGAAGTTAGACGGAGCGAAAGTTGTAAGCTCGGCGTTCTAACTTGGTAGGAGTTTAGATGGAGCGAAAAATGATAGCTCGGCGTTCTAATTCGGTAAGAAGTTAGACGGAGCGAAAGGTGTAAGCTCGGCGTTCTAACTCGGTAGGAGTTTAGATGGAGCAAAAAATGATAGCTCGGCGTTTGCCTGAAAAATAGAAATTTTATTAATTTTTGTGACTGTGCCGATGAAGGCTGCCTACGTATCTCCCGAAGAAGAATCAAGTCACTCGTAGTTCATACATAGGAATTTTTTTTTTTTTTTTTTTTTTTTTGAAACGGTAACCGTTTTAGAAGTATTCCTTCAGGCTGGCTGAATTCCACGAACGCGGTAAGGTTTTTCCTTTCATTGATTCCAATTCATAAACGCCCGGTTTGACGACTTTAGTGATCTTATAGGGTCCTTCCCATTTGGCGCCGAGTTTGCCAGCTCCCCATTCTTTCGTATTCTGGTAGACTTTGCGAAGCACGTAGTCGCCGACTTTAAAGTGCCGCTCTTTGACCTTTTGGTTATAGTACCGAGCCGCGAGTTGTTGATAGTTCTGGATGCGTAGCAAAGCTTGATCTCGTTCTTCCTCGAGTGTATCGAGAGCTTGGATTAACATCTTCTCGTTAATTTCATGATGCTGTGGCATGAGAGCTCGTCGCAGGGTGTAGACATTTGCTTCCGCCGGGACCATTGCCTCTACGCCAAAGGCTAAAGAGAACGGGGTGGCCCCAGTTGCGCGGTGAGGGGTCGTCCTGTGTGACCAGAGGACTCCGTCTAACTTGTCAGCCCAGATTCTTTTCTTTCTTTCGAGATGTTTTTAATGCCGTTTATGATGGCTTTGTTTGTGGCGTCAGCTTGTCCATTTCCTTGAGGATATCTCGGTGTCGACTTGCTGAGCCTTATATCCCATTTTTTGCAGAAACCTTCGAACAGGTTGGAAATGAATTGCGACCCATTGTCCGTAACAATCTCATAAGGCAATCCATATCGGCATATGATATATTTCCAAACGAAATTTTTAACTTGGACGTCATGGATCGCTACATATGCTTTGGCCTCGACCCACTTTGTGAAGTAGTCGGTAAGGATCAGCAGAAAATGTCTTTGATTCGATAGTGGTAGCGGTCCGACGATGTCCATCGCCCATCTCATGAATGGATAAGCCACGGTTGAAGTTGTCAGCAGCTCCGTGGGTCGGTGTATGAATGGTGCGTGACGCTGACACTTTTCACATTTGTTGGAATAGGCCTCGCAGTCGGCTACCATAGTTGGCCAGTAATGACCGTTTATCTTAATCCTGAGAGCAAGAGACCGTCCTCCGGAGTGATTTCCGCAGTCCCCCGAATGTGTTTCCTCGAGAACTCGGTCCACTTCGTCTCCGTGTATACATCTTAGGAGGACTTTGTTAGCTGAATACTTATAGAGTACGCCGTTGCACATTGTGTATCGCGCGCTTCTGACTTTGAGCCGGCGAGCCGACCATTTGTCCTCGGGTAGTTTTCCTTCGATGAGATATGTTATGATATCTTGTCGCCAGTCTACGCCAGCATCTGTTAGAAGTGCAATGAGGTCGGTGCCTTCTACCTGAGCGTTGTGATGTACACCATTTTGGTCGTCCTGTCGGGTTGTGAGAACTGCAACATCGGGAACTGATTCTTCGTGATCGCTTTCAGGCGGCGGGATGATTGGTTCGTGAATTGTCTCTACTGGGACACGTCGGCAGAGGTCGGGATTCGATGCCAGAGACGCAAGTGCATCTGCTGGGGCATTTTCTTTCCTCGGTATCTGGACTATGTCAAAGAACTCGAAAGAGCCGGTAAGCTCCAGCGCCGCCTTGCGATAGGCCTCCATCCGTTCGTTTTTGGCTTCGTAATCTCCATTAACTTGATTTTCTACCAGTATAGAATCGCAATGGGCTAGGAGATGTCGCACGCCGATTTCTTTAGCAAGTCTGAGGCCGGCTAGTAGCGCCTCGTACTCGGCCGTATTGTTTGATGCTGTAAAGCCTTACTTGAATGATTGCTCCAGAACTTCACCGGTAGGGGATATGAGTCGCACTCCTACCCCGGCTCCGCATTTAGATGAAGCGCCGTCAACGAATAGTTTCCAATTCTTGTCTTCTATCTGGGTTTCGACATTCAGCTCAGGCGATAATTCTATGAGAAAATCGGCTATTACCTGGGATTTAGCGGTCGTCTTGTTCCTGTATTCAATGTCATACTCGCTGAGCTCGACTGCCCACTTTGCCAATCGACCGGATTGTCCTGGACTGTGTAAGATTGTCCGAAGCGGCTGGCTGCTCAAAACGGCTATCGAATGGGACTGGAAGTAAGGTCGTAACTTCCGCGCCAAAAAAACAACAGCGAGAGCTAGTTTTTCCATCGCGGGATATCTGGTTTCGGCTCCGTTCATCGTTTTGCTTACATAAAAAATTGGCTTTTGTTCTCCTCTATCTTCTCGAACTAAGACGCCACTGACTGCAGTTGTTGAGACCGCGATGTATAGAAAGAGTGTCTCACCATTTTCTGGTTTTGACAATATTGGCGGATTCGACAAGTAGTCTTTGAGTTGAATAAACGCTTCTTGACACTTCTCGTCCCAGATGAATCTCTTGTTTCCTCGGAGGAGTTCGTAGAACGGCAGGCACTTATCCGTTGAACGGGATATGAATCTATTTAAGGCGGCTATGCGACCGGTTAGGCGTTGTACCTCTCGCGTATTCTTGGGAGATGGTAAATCGATTATTGCCGATATCTGTTTTGGATTTGCCTCTATCCCTCTTTCGGTGACTACATATCCAAGGAATTCTCCCGATGTTACTCCAAATGTGCATTTTGCCGGTTAAGCTTCATTCCGTATTGGTTGAGGATGCTGAAACATTCCTTCAAGTGGCCGACGTGTTGAGATGTGATTAAGGACTTAACCAGCATATCGTCAATATAAACCTCCATTGTCGTGCCGAGTTGGGCTGCGAACATTCGGTTAACCAGTCGTTGATACCCCGCGCCGGCGTTTTTAAGACCAAATGGCATGACCTTATAGCAGTAAGTACCGCGTTCTGTGATAAATGCCGTCTTCTCTTGATCGTCTGGGTTCATGAGTATTTGATTGTATCCTGAAAATGCGTCCATGAACGAAAGTAGCTTGTTCCCAGCAGTTGCTTATCAATGTGTGGCAGCGGGAAACTATCCTTGGGACAGGCTTTGTTGAGATCCGTGAAGTCGACACAGACTCTCCACTTTCCATTTTTCTTCTTGACGACGACCGGGTTAGCAAGCCAGTCTGGGTACTTGACCTCTTGAATTGAACCGGCGTCGAGCAATTTTTCTACCTCATCATTGACCGCTTTTTCCCTTTCAGGACCGAGCTTACGCCTTTTTTGCTTAATCGGCTTATAAGTTGGGTCGACGTTGAGTTCATGAGTCGTGATTGTCGGGTTGATGCCTTCCATATCTTTGACCGACCATGCGAAAGTCGTGACGTTTTGCTGTAGGAAAGCTATTAACTCGTTTTTGATATCTTCTGGTAATTCCGCACCGATCCCTACGCATTTGTTTGCGTCAGAGTCATCGATGATGACTTGCTGAATGAGCTCTTTCTCAGGACCCCTTCTTCCCTGTTCTGCGTTGATCATGCATGTCGGTATACTTAACTTACGTTCCCTCGCGAAACACGACCGGCTTGTACTTTGGCAACCTTTGACCGTTTGTATACCTTTGGGTGAGGGGAACTTCAGACATTGATGGTACGTTGAAGGTACTGCCTTCATGCTGTAAAGCCATGGGGTTCCGAGAATAACATTATAAATGGCCGGCTTGTCGATGATATGAAACTTTACCATCGTGTTAACTCCTTCTGCGTAAACAGGCAGCTTGATCGTTCCGATTGTATATGTCGTCTCGCTTGTGAACCCGGTCAGCGGTTTGGCTTTCTGTTTGATATCTTCTTCTTTGATCCCCATTTTCTTGAGTGTATCTAGGAAGATCAAATCTATTGAGCTACCTGTATCAACCAAAATCCAAGATACCTGGCAGCTTCTGATGAGGAGCTCGACCACCTGTGGATCGTTGTGAGGGTAGTGAGTTCCCCAAAGGTCTTGGTCGGTGAAGATGATGGGAGGATCGTCAGACAAAATCGTCTTAGGTGCGTTTTGCGCGGCTAATGCCATGCGTTCATATCCTTTGATCGATCGGACTGAATCATTCACTGAGATTAAGCCGCCCATAATCATGTTGATTCTTCGCACGGTTTTAGGAATTCCTTCTTCGTCTTCTTCCTCTTCATCCCGGTCGCGTTTCAAGGCTATGCTCTTAATGCGCCGTTGCTGCTTTTCTTGTTTGGGCGCTTGATTCTTAATCCGCTCTTCTCGTTTTCGATCCGCTTCCTCCTTCAGCTCGTCTATGGATAACTTGATCTCGCCGTTTACGAGTCGGGTGTACAACGCGTCTTTAAGTGTTTTACATTCCGAGGTATTATGTGAAGTGGCCTTATGGAACTCACAATACTTTTCTTCCGACTCGGAAGCAGTCTGCGGTCCCGCCTATTTATCCTCCTTGCTCCCACTTATTCCACGGTTTTGAGGATCGTTGTTTTCCGGTGTTGCCAACTACCATTGTCGTCTTAGCTCCCTTGTCATAATGTTGCTTAGGTTCCCGGTCCTCTTTCTTGTCGGCCTGCTTAAAGAAGCTAAATTTTTTTGCTAATGCCACCTTTTTCTCTTACAGTTCCACAAACTTGTTTGCCCGGTGGAGAGCGTCCTCGATGGTCAATGGCGGGTTAACAACCAGATCCTGGTAGAAGGGTGATTCGTGCCATACGGTATTTGTCAGGGCCGCGATGGTGAATTTATCTGGCGCTTCTGCTCGTGTCATGGCTGTTTTGAACCGGTCTATGAAAGCCCTCAAGGTTTCCTTCTTTTCTTGGGACATCGACATCAGTGCGTTTAGTGATGTATCTCTGTTCACGTAGGCGAAGTGGTGTCTTACGAACGCTCGAGTGAGGCCGGCGAAGCAGTCGATCGATCTGGGCGGGAGCCGTGAAAACCATGTCAACGCCTCTCCTTCCAGGGTCTCGGCAAATAGCTGGCAGAAGCCTATGTCGCGCTCCTTAGTTGAGGAAAATCGTGATTTTTCTGCCATGATTTTGAAAGTCGTCAGTTGAGAGGCGGGATCTTTCGTTCCGTTATACATTGGCAATCTGAGTTTCTCCTTTTGGCGAACATACGTATTCGTGATGCGCGAGGTGAAAGGCGTCCTCTGAGTTTCCTCAATGATTCGGTCGATCTCAGGTGCCGATCCCTTGACGTTGTGAACCTCTCCCTTAAGTTCTTTTAGGGTGTCTCTGAGCTCGGTCAATTGTTTTTCGACCTGGCTGCGGCTTGCTCTATGTTCTGGTGTTCCATGAGTTTCCTCCGGGGATGTGCCTCGCTTGTAGCGACGGTTATCCCGACGTGAGTCATTCTCACGACATGAGCTTTGCCTGCGATCAGAACCTCGGTCGTGGTGAGATTCATAGTCACTTCGCTCATATTCGTATTCTCGGTCCCCGTTGGGTGAGTAACGCTCATCATGTGAGTCATCTCGCTTCTGACGTGAACCCCGCTTGAGTTCGCCCGAGTCCCTCCTTCGATGTGAGCCTTGCTCATGCTTGTTATTCTCATCGTGTTCTCGACGTGAGTCTTTCTTGATTTTTCGCTCTTGGGGGTCTCCTTCGGGCGTCTCAAAGGAGAGTCGCTTGGCCACCTTATCTTTCACTTTGGGGGGGAATATCTCTCTTAGATTTCTTCGACTGTTCGTCTGAACGAATTCGATCTTGCTCAGACTGCAACATGTCGATTTTTTCCGAGAATCCCCTTATCAGATCATTATGCGAATCGATCTTGGCCATTAGAGTGGCTAGTACCTCGTCTTGGTCGAATTTTCTAGCCGTTTTGTCGAGTGACAGGATACGTTTACCGTTGTCCCGACCTCCTGGCTTGGCACCTGGTGGCGTTTGGTCGTTGGGTGCCGCGTTTTCATCGTCATGATCGCTTAGCTCGCAATCACTTCCGTCGGTTTCAACCCTGGGGTTGTCCTCTGGATTAAGGTCGTCGTTATTTCCAGACATCTCGTTTAGAGATTTCTCTTAGAAATCCCCACAGTCGGCGCCAATTGTGAGATCTCAACTCGGTCTATCCGAAGATAGAAAGAGTTTTAGGGTTTGTTCTTAAGGGATTCTAAAAGAAGGATCAATGAACACGGTGAGTTAGGAAATTAGGGTTTCGCTTTGGCTCCGAGATGGAATAAAGCGGCTGAATAGAATGCTTAAGCCGCCGGAAAAGAATTAGGTTAAATCGGTTCTAAGTCTTTCCGAAAATTGTTATGAAAAGCGTATCTTTATTGATGAACGAGGTCTCCCTTTTTATAGGATTACAAAGTCGGCTTAAAAAGGAAAATTGAGATAAACATAAATATTCATAATATCTCGGTTCCGATATATGGAATATTTCCGTATCTCGGCGCCGCTATACTTTGCGCTACTTTTGCCGTGTTTGCGATATGCTTCTCGTAACCCTAAATGTAAGCTGATTTGAACCGGGTCGGGTTTAACAGTGTTTTACCGACCTGGACCCTAAACCATCTTTCCATTCTGGGTCGACCTAACTCCTGAATGGGCCTTTTTAAAGAAGGTGCCAAACTTTACTCCAACAATTGCCATACATAAAAAGCTCAAGTATTAGTATATAGAAACAGCAATCCCTATGTAAAGTCAAAAATGTTGCATGAAATTAGCAAAATACTCCGGTGAAGAGAAGTGATGGGTTTTATGTATGTAACAGACTTGCATCCCACACATTACCTATTAGTAGCTTTTAGAACTAAATAATTTTTCTTATTTGCGAAAATCTGTCCCCAAATTTTAACTGAGAAAATACTAATAATTTAGCAATACATATGTTTTTCATTTACGTACAATCCATACACACTTTCTTAACAATAATCAAGATTATAATGAACCAATGATCCTTATACAAATCACTAAGAACAAGTTTAAGTGAGTGAATTGCACCTACTATATCTTTATTAACTTTTCCTTGCAATCTCATATGTTCTTAAAAGAGTTTGCATTGTTGTATTTTTTTGAGTGATTTGGGCATGTAAAAAGACCAAAATGCCCCCAGGCAATCAAACTATGTAATCCAACTAGATGTACAATTTAACTTGTGATGGTTGAATCAAAACTAAATGAACTCAACACTGGTTTTAACTGTTATATTAATCTGGATCGGATTACTAAATGAACTCAACATTAGCTTTCTTCCTGTTTTTGCAACTTTTTGTATTCGATTCAATTCGGCCGCGAATCGTTTAAGGTGAGTAGTCTTCGATGAGGATAAGAGAATTGTTGGGCTGAATCAAAGATGAGTGGAATTGTTAGCCATCTCGGGATCAACGACGAAACAAGCAAACTGTTTTTGCTGGAACGAATAATCGATTGGGTGGTCGTTAGTCCGCAAACTCAACAGGTTGCTTTGTGGATCCGGCTTGCAGTTATTAGAATGATGAAGATGATTGAAGAAACCTGTTACAATCACGGGATTGCTTATATCTCATGTCGAATTTGTTTATATATCATGTCGAATTTGTCGAATTAAAGCAGTTGGTTCTCTGGTTTGCTTAATTAAGGCAGGTGGTTCTCGAATGTGTCGAATCAAGGCAGGTGGTTCTTCTCGTGTTTGCTTATATCTCATGTCGAATTTGTTTTCTAAGATCTAGAATCCAATTTCAACAATGCATCCGTCTTTGTTTTCTCGATTTATTTATAACTATCCGCGAGCCTGTACACAATTAATGTATTTTTCACCTTTTAACTATCCATCGTTTTAGGCATATGAACCGTTTCGTCCTAAAATCATCTATAAATATAAGGGATGCCAACCATATATCTCTAACTAGGGATGAATATAGAAGATAACAATAATTTTGCCCCTTCTCCTCCCAGCTTCCTCGATCTTCTTGATGAAATTCGGAGATCGATTTTGGTCAGAAACGCTAGCGAAGTCGTTCGCGAGTACTACCTAACGAAGGCAGTGTGCAAAACCCTCCGAGATGATTCCGACCACGTGGATACCCTGTCCCAGATTGATCTTATAGGAACGAGTCACAACTTTCTTGGTTATCATCGCTTGCAACATGCATGTCTACTTGCCAACAATCCATCAGCGGTCTTTCAAAAAACCATATCGGATTTTATGGACACAGAAGGAGTTGCCGCAGAAGAGCGAGCTGACGCGCTTGTCCGCCTCAAAAACTGCGCTGTTGCTAGAATCAAACCCGCAACGTATTGCTACGAAGTCATCCGGCGATCCATCTGCCCCCACTTGGTTTCTGATATAACGTTCCCTCAACTGTCTCGCACTGCTATTCGGGCCCTTAGGAGGCATGTCAAAGCGTTTCAGGGAGTAAGTTATCCTCACTATACCCCTCAATATATCAGAACCATCCGTGACTCTGTCGACATTGAACGAATTCCCACATGCCCTTGCGCTGTTTATCGTTACTGGCTTGATTTGACGAACGAAAATGTAAAAGGTCTAGGCATGTGCGATCTCTGTTTTTGGTCTCTCGAGACTTATGTTTTCTTCGATATGATCCCTAGGACTGTTTCTAGATGGGTTGATTTTTATTTCTAACCAAATGGATTGCGATTTTGTATCTATAAGTATTGCAATTTCTCACTATCCTATGTACGAATATATTGTTCTTTTTCATAGCATAGCATCCACTTTTGATCCAATTATCAATCTCTTATTGTCTTTCTATCCACTCTGTTATTATTTCATAGCATAGCATCCACTTTTGATCCAATTATCAATCTCTTATTGTCTTTCTATCCCCTCTGTTATTATTTCTATTACTCTTCTCTATCTATATCTCTGTGAAATTTTTTTTTTATTGCTATCTGTTTTACATGGGCACATCTATTTTTTATTTCTGGGTTTTACATGATTGTCAATTTCTAAGGTGCAAGTGGATAGCGAATTTGTATCTATAAGTATTGCAATTATAATTTCGTCAACCATTGCATCCACTTTTGATCCAAACTTTGCCCATGTTGTTCATTTGGTCCTGCATTACTATCCATAATACGTTTCGATTTGCTAAGTTTCATCTATCCAGATTACCTTCTCATAACTACGTATATTTAGTAAATTAAATCAGTCTTTTCAACCAGTTTAGTAAAGAAATATATCTTGTCAAGACTTTTAAACATTCATATCATATATATACGGATGCTATAGGTTCATCTAACCTTTAATATCGATAAAACAAATTGTCCACCCTGTTCTTCGAAACAATCTTCCCAATAATGAGCTTGACGTCTACTTCAACTGCCCCTCCTTCTAAAGAACCATTACCTTCTAGGTGTATAGGCGTCGCAGCACCAACCATGTGCTGGTGTGGCGAAGACATCGAAGTAGGATATGGTACAACTCCTTCCAATCTTAATCGCAGATGGTTCAAATGTCCCGAAGCTATTCGGGTTAGTTTAAATCCAGATTCCTTTGTTTTTTTATAGATTTACTTTATATTTCAGATTGTATTTTTTTTTTAACTCCTAGTTTCTAAACAGCACCCAGATGAAGGTCACTTAAGCGAGTGGGTGGAAGACTCTATTATGAAAGAGGTTGATAAGCTTTCCCAAGATCTCAAGAAAATTCTAGAGGACATCAAAGTTCTACAAAATTGGTCGATTTCTGTTGGTGAGGAAATGGAAATCAAGATAACAAGAAAAATCAAAGTTGATGTTGCAAGAAATAATAAGGCTTCTTGTGCCACGCGCCATACACCCACCCGGATGAACATGATGCAGATTATCTGGATCGTCTTCATCTCTCTTTTCTCAATCGGTTGGACATTGAGCAATTTTAAGTTTCATTTTCATGGTTGAATGCTCGTTTATTGTACTTACTTCATCAATGTCTAGTATGGACTGATATCAACTTAATCATATTGTAGATCTCCATCCACCGTTGAGTATCTGTACTCATTCTATCCACCCCTATCATTTCAAACAAAACTTCTTGCAGTTTAGTTTTTCTCGTAGGGGTATATTGTCAAATCATAGATTCTAGTTTCGAAGCCATACATTATTATTAAGGCCCAGTGTTTTTTCTTATGTTTTTATTCGCAAATATTTAATTTTATTCAATCATATGACTGTCAAATCGTATGATATCACAAGCAGTTCTTCTTTATATCGTGTATCTATAGATTCATTTCACTCATTTTATTTACTCTATTTAATCCACGCCAGACAGATTTGACTCTACTTAATGATGTTCTTGGGAAAAAACAAAACTTTCTTGGAAATTGTCTAATCATAGATTACTAAGGCTCTTCTGCTGCCTACGATTTATTCGATCGATACGTGAGACTCTATACGCAAGTTGGTAAATCTAAATTTTGTATCCATATATCCCATTAAATTGCCTATCCATTTTAAGTCCATGAGTAAGTTTTGCCTATCCATTTGTACAACAAAATAAAACCATCCATCTCATCCAACCCTTTTTAAATATATCTTCTTAACTCCTCCTCTTCCTTAGTTATGTGTGCAGTTTCCATTCGCTTGTATAAATAATTGTCCATTGACCCCAACTATCCGTCGACAGTCTCAATACATTCCACATAAACAATGAGAGGAACAATCCCCCGCGTTGCTGAATCTTCTAGCTCTCCACGGCCTGTTCTCAACTTTCTAGATCTGCCTCCCAAGCTTAGGAGATTTATCCTTGCCAAAAATGCAAGCGACCACCTTCTGGAACATTTCAGGGTTCGCGCTGTCTGCCGGACCCTTCGAGACGACGCGGATCACGTTAATACTCTCCGTCAGATTAATCTTATCCAGACTGCTCCATTGGACCCACTCCCCCAATGCGTAATAAGGTTGTACCACACCTGTCTAGCCGCATACAACATAACCGCTATTTTTCTCAAAGGGATCTCCGACTTTATGTACACAGATGGTGGCAGACCGGAAGGTTTTAAAAACATTAAACGATGTGCAATCGCTGGTTTCAAACCTGCTGTGTATTGCTATGAAGTCATCCGTCGTTCTATTACCCCGGCCTTGGATTCAAGTTCCGACATCCCTTTCCTCTCTCGATTTGTTATACGTTCTTTGAGAAGGCACGTCAGAGAGTTTGAGCGAAACCTCTGGCCTATTGGAATCTCCATGTATTTGGCGGATGTGGTCTGGGATGAGATTGACGGAACAAGGATACAGAGATGCCGCTGCTCTCTTTTCCGATATTGGCTAGACTTTTTGCACGAAGAGGTCAAGGCTTATGGTATGTGTGATGAATGTTTTTGGGCTATTGAGGCTTTATCCTTCTTCCAAATCATTCCCCAGACATTCCTAGAGTGGCCTTACATTTACGAAGCAGATTCGGTTAACGAAGGCGGTTGGCACTTGATATATCATGGTTTTTACTAGTTTTAGGCCATGATATAGATGTGTTTTAGTGTCTTTTGTCTTTGTTTAGAGTCTTTTACAGGTATAATCAGGTTGGGAGCTAAATTGGAGATTATGGAGCATTTTGGAGATTTTTGGAGTGATTGGCCGAGAGATAGAGTTCACTGTCCGAGACAGAGAAAGGTATCGATCGTTGCACTCTAGCAACGATCGTTGCACCAGCGAGATGGGCCGAAACTCGGCGGTTTAGAAGAATCAAGATATTGCACTTTGATCCAGAAGTTCCTGATATTTACAAAGAAGCCCCTGGCCGAGATTATGCCTATATAATAGAGTTTTTAGTGTTTTTATTAGAGACGCTTTATACTTTTTACAATACAACTTCATAATTAAGAGCAGAGGATTTTTAGAGCTTTTGGGGCTGATCTGAACCTAATTCATCATCTGTATTTGGAGAAGATTTCGAACCCCTTTTACTCTTATTCTTTTATGCAATTTACTTATCATATGATCATGTTTTCATTATCTATGTCTGAGTAGATTCCTAGTTAGACTTAGGGTTTCTCACATAGGATTTCATGACTTGCTAGACTTGTTCAATTTCAGTTAAGGATTCAAACTATATATGTTCTTCAATTTAATTGTGCTTAAAGCTAGTTCTAACCTGATCAATTAGAATCTAGATCTTAGGTTGCTAAATACGTCACGGAAGTGGGGTTTAGGAATCTGAACTAATTAAATTGGGCAATTAAACTTTGCGCAAACGAAAGTTTGGTTTAGGATAATTGTGAACATATCAAACTTGAGCTTATTGCTAGTTTAATCTGTTAGTTCTCGCAAACGGAAGTTTGGTTTGCTGCACTTAGACTTAGAGAATTATCGCAAAGGAATTTGGTTAATTCTATATCTGTGTTTTGAGTTCTAGAACTGTGCTTAATTAGATCCTTGCTGAATGAACTGTCTGCTAGTCTGATTTCCTGAGAATACCCTAGGTTTGACGCTTTTAATTACTTGCTTTCACAACCAATAATCTTTGCTACTGATTTACTTTCTCGCACTACTTTCAATATAATCACATTGCTTATTTCTAGTATTCATTCCCTACGGTTTGATTCTCTTGAGACCAAGTGTCCCTGTGGATTCGATAACCCTATATACTACTTTGACATTGCTGTACACTTGCAGTTTAGTATAGGGATTAATTCTTGACCTATCAAGTTTTTGGCGCCGTTGCCGGGGACTCTTTTGAGTCCTCGATAGATTTGAACTTAGGGTTTAGACTAGGTTTTTCGTTTTTTATTTTTTGTTGCTAATTTTTTTTTTTTCTTTTTTTGTTTCTGCGTTTCAGGTACGCCTGTAATCGCCTTGCATCGATCGACACCCACTTAGTGTCGATCGTTGCATTCTCGAGCTTGCATCGATCGACGCTTCTCCTGCATCGATCGACACATATCGTAAGAAAGATGTGTGATTTCTTCAATCCAGGGATTGATAACTCGCAGATAACTTGGTTAAAGAGCAAAGTAGAGTCTCTGCATAGTCTTGTACTTGAAAAGTATGGGCAAAAAGCTATCAACTGCATTGGAGGGAATGAATTCTACAGTCAGGAATCTGCTTTTCAGGGACCTTTCCAGCAACAGGGCAACGCCTTCTCGAGGAACTGTGGTGTTTCTTCTTACCAAGCACCGCCTGCACCTACAGCTCATGAGAGCAGAATAGAAATCATGATAGAGCAGTATCTTGAGAGGCAACAACAGATCAGTGTGTCACACCACTCAAAGATGGATGCATTGTATAAAGATCTGAATGAAAAGTTCGAATCTTTGAGCACACATATGGAGGAGCTGGATGCAGCAATAGAGAGGCGAAATGAAGCTAGGGAAGCTGAACAGCACAGATCCATCAAAGTTGTGACCTTAAGGGATGAGATTAAGTTGCTGGATGAAGAAGAGAGCATAATCTCGGATTTTCTGGATGAATATTGTCTGCCTGATACATGCACCGATCGACACCCCCTTAGTGACGATCGACCCGCCGTTCTGACGGCAATTTCGAGTTCTTTCGAGAAACAGAATCGCCTTGCATCGATCGATACACATTATGCAACGATCGATGCAGAACGCACACATGTCCAGAAACCTGCAACAGTGCCAGAACAAGCCTACAAGCCCCCAGTGCCATATCCTAAGGTTCCTAAACCTTCCAAACAAGAGCTAGAAGTGGCTAACTGCATGAAAGTGATAGATAAGAAGGTGAATAAAACACCACCAGTTGAAGCTTCGCGAGTTCATGCAAAGAAGATGATCTCCACTGAAGGTCATCTGGAAGAAGAAGTTCAGATTGGTGGAACTACAGTATCTGATAGTGGAAAGAAAAAGATGGCAGTTCCTCTTAAACCTGCTCTAACATCTTCAGTACCTGCAACTGCTCATAAGCAGAAAGCCCCAAACATCAGATCTGCATCAAAGGTGAGGAACAAATCATCTAAGCTTAAACCTTCTGATCATATTGTTTTGAATGCAGGAAAACGCAGTAGACCGCCCAAGCTTCGCTCCCGCCCTGATTCTGATTTCTCTTTCCTTGGAAAGCCTCATGATCATAATGCCTATACACCTCCTTGGATGAAGAGATATTCACAGAGACATTCAAAGTCTCTGTTGAAACCGCCTTGAATCAAATCTCTTCCAATAGTCAAGCTAATGACTAAAAACAAGCGCTGAGTGGGAGGCAACCCACTGTTAGGTTCGTTTTTGTTTTTGTTTTCTTTCGTTTTGATTTGGTATTTTTAATTTTTCTGTTTAAAGTGTGTTCAGAGCCGAGAGATACAGAAAAATCGCATTGCATCGATCGACACACATCGTGCATCGGTCGATGCAGTTGCGATTCACGGTTAGCCAAAATGATTGCGGTTCAGACATCGGTTATCTACAGAACCGCGAGCGATAATCGCCTTGCATCGATCGACACCCTTGGGCATCGATCGACGCAGGGCGACTACAGGTAAGTATTCTGCAACTTTTCGGTTTGTTCTTCAATTTAATTATTCTTTCACCGAGCTCATGCTTCGATTACACTGGGGACAGTGTAGTTTAAGTGTGGGGGAGGAGCTACTGACGCACGCTTTTGTTTTCTTAGTTTTTCAAAAACATTGTTTTATTGAGTCAAAATTTGTATGAAACTATGATTTTTCGAGGAAAATTTTCGCTTGAACAGGAACTAAGTGACCATTGGACAGACTTGCAGAGCCTCTATGACTGTTAGAAAACCCAGACACAGATCAACCTACTGGGAACACCCACATCACTTCAGGTATCAGAGGATCCTTTTACTGACTTCAACCTAATACTGACTTAGATTTTCTCACCTAAGGGCTTGGTATACTTTATGTCGGATTCCCTGTTAGTTCTGACACAGCCTGTAAACCTGTCCTATTTAGTTCCCTTCTCCCCTTCTATAAAGTAAAAAAAAAAAAAATAATAATAATAAACTGAGGATGAGTTAGTAACTCCGAAGTGGTCATGAGAATAGTAGCAAACACTATTATCTCTCATGTGATCCATGGAATGTGTCCAAAGTATACCCCATAACGGGAAGAACACTGATAAAAAAAATAAAATGATACCCAGTGGGGAAAAATCAGTTGTTAAAGAAGGGAAAGAGAAGAAAGGGACTAGAGAAAGATAGTATGGTGGTCTAGAGCTGATAAGGTAAGAATCCATGTGCCTTTAGATCGATACTCCTTAGGTGAGACCGCACTTAAATACTTGCAGAAGTCAGTAGGGTGAATTTGAATGCTTGAATGTGATTGTGGAGTTTACTTAGGACAGTTGCTAAGTGTGGGGGAAGTACATTATGGTCTTGAGTTCTGTAGGAAAGTTTTCAGTGGATTACTAAGTGAATGTGATTGTGAAAGTTCCTAGGACGAAATGAGTTTCTGTGTTTTCAAACTTCTTTTCTTATGCTTTGGTTCTTTACTTGCTTGAGGGCAAGCAAAGGCTAAGTGTGGGGGAGTTGATATATCATGGTTTTTACTAGTTTTAGGCCATGATATAGATGTGTTTTAGTGTCTTTTGTCTTTGTTTAGAGTCTTTTACAGGTATAATCAGGTTGGGAGCTAAATTGGAGATTATGGAGCATTTTGGAGATTTTTGGAGTGATTGGCCGAGAGATAGAGTTCACTGTCCGAGACAGAGAAAGGTATCGATCGTTGCACTCTAGCAACGATCGTTGCACCAGCGAGATGGGCCGAAACTCGGCGGTTTAGAAGAATCAAGATATTGCACTTTGATCCAGAAGTTCCTGATATTTACAAAGAAGCCCCTGGCCGAGATTATGCCTATATAATAGAGTTTTTAGTGTTTTTATTAGAGACGCTTTATACTTTTTACAATACAACTTCATAATTAAGAGCAGAGGATTTTTAGAGCTTTTGGGGCTGATCTGAACCTAATTCATCATCTGTATTTGGAGAAGATTTCGAACCCCTTTTACTCTTATTCTTTTATGCAATTTACTTATCATATGATCATGTTTTCATTATCTATGTCTGAGTAGATTCCTAGTTAGACTTAGGGTTTCTCACATAGGATTTCATGACTTGCTAGACTTGTTCAATTTCAGTTAAGGATTCAAACTATATCTGTTCTTCAATTTAATTGTGCTTAAAGCTAGTTCTAACCTGATCAATTAGAATCTAGATCTTAGGTTGCTAAATACGTCACGGAAGTGGGGTTTAGGAATCTGAACTAATTAAATTGGGCAATTAAACTTTGCGCAAACGAAAGTTTGGTTTAGGATAATTGTGAACATATCAAACTTGAGCTTATTGCTAGTTTAATCTGTTAGTTCTCGCAAACGGAAGTTTGGTTTGCTGCACTTAGACTTAGAGAATTATCGCAAAGGAATTTGGTTAATTCTATATCTGTGTTTTGAGTTCTAGAACTGTGCTTAATTAGATCCTTGCTGAATGAACTGTCTGCTAGTCTGATTTCCTGAGAATACCCTAGGTTTGACGCTTTTAATTACTTGCTTTCACAACCAATAATCTTTGCTACTGATTTACTTTCTCGCACTACTTTCAATATAATCACATTGCTTATTTCTAGTATTCATTCCCTACGGTTTGATTCTCTTGAGACCAAGTGTCCCTGTGGATTCGATAACCCTATATACTACTTTGACATTGCTGTACACTTGCAGTTTAGTATAGGGATTAATTCTTGACCTATCAGCACTACGCCTGAATCCAGATCGTCGGCGGTTGATCGGGATTAGGAGTAGCTCAAAGCGGTGCTGTTTTGTGTGTTGTCACGTAAAATCCTAATAAATTGAAACGAATATATATTTATATTTAATAGCCATTTTAAATTAAGTTCAGAGCATCGTCGGTATCCACTAATTTTAATTCTAAATATACTATCCATCGCATTTTTTTAATGTCACAATTTTCAAAACTATAATCTTCAAGATCGCTTTTTCTTAATGTCTTACTCTCGTGACGATATTTTTTCAGGGTATGTATCTATAATGATTGATCCCAATTTTAAAAAATATAATTACTATATAATATGACTATCCATTATTATATCACGCTATACTACTATCCATTACAGCATATACGCTGACTATATACATACCTCACGCTCTAACATATTTATTACCAGCCTCCATAATTATTATTCTTTTCACCATCCATCCATTATTAAGTTTCGTTCTTCAAACTACTATCCATCATTTTTAATACTTCTCTTTGTCTATTTCTATAACATAAAGCCATCAAACCGAAACATTGCGATGACACCGAAACGTCGCGTTCTTTCGCATCTATAAATAGTACATGTCTACATTGCTTCCTGTCCACGCACTCAAAAAAAACCTCTCAATATGAAAAGGCTAACCCCCTCTGTTGGTGAATCATCCAGGTCTAACCGGTTGGTTCCCAATCGTGAAGATCTTCCGCTTAATCTGAGGAGTTCAATCCTTACCAGGAATCCTCGTAATCATCTTCGAACTAACGCGTCTCATTTGGACACTCTTCTTCAGATAAATCTTATTCAGGCACCCTCTCCTGATGACAACCGCGAATGTGTCGCGTTATTGTTCAACGCCTGTTTGGCCTCCAATAACATTACTGCTCTGTTTCTGAAATCAATTTCCGATTTTATGTACACAGAATACAGATATGGAGGTCCAGAAGCCTTCCGTCAGATCAAACGCTGCGCAGTTGCTGGATGCAAACCGGCTATCTATTGCTATGAAGTCATCCGTCGATCTATTTATCCTGCTTTGGATACAGGTTCCTCAATTCCTTTCCTTTCTCGTGCTACTATTCGTTCTCTGAGGAGGCATGTGAGGCGGTTTGAGCGTACTAACTGCCCTATCGCCTGTATGTCCCTCGACCTATCTGTCATCAAGGATGCAGTTGACGAAGACAGAATACAGAGATGCCGTTGCTCCGTATTTCGCAATTGGCTAGATATCATGCACGAAGATGTCAAAGCTCACTCTATGTGTGATGAATGTTTATGGGTCATTGAGACTTTGTGTTTCTTCCAAATAATTCCCCAGACATTCCTCGAGTGGCCTGAGATCCCTGAAACTCCAGTAAACGCCGGCTCGATTGGTTACACAGGCAGTTGGCACGAAGCGGCTATGCAAAACGGTTCCGGTTTGGGCGACAGCGGAGCATAAAACGGCGTTGTTTTGGATTATTAATTTAGACTACATATTTTATTATCATGTTCGTACTTTCGTTTAGTTATCCAAATGCTTGAACGTCTAACGTATGATGCAAGTACTCTGTCTGTTTTACTTGTTGTTTTTTTTTGCTGATCAAAACTTGATTTTGTTTAGTTTTTGGTATCCATCATTTTTGCTTTATAAATCCGGCAACACACAACCCTCAATTCATTCTCTTAGCGCGTATCCACCACAAATTCTTGTAAAAGTACTTTAGTTTGTATAGATGATAGTAATAAACCATCATTAACCAAGCTTACTATATTTTTAACTCATTATTATAAGGATTCTCCACTCGCAACTTGTTCATTACGAATAGGTATAGAATAAATTCATTTAATACTTTCGTTTAACCCACCATCTACTATGTTGCTCTTTCTTCGATGCAATCTTCCTCTCGATAATCAATGTCTCGTTTGGTTAAACAAAAAGAACATTAACTCACAATCACCTGTCAATTCCTTTTTCAAATACATTACCCTAGCCACCTACTTAACTTAAGTGTCAGACTTAGTACTGTTCAAGGCTGCTTTATATGCAGTAGTCCAATCATTCACTTAACTAATGCAAATATGTCATGTCTCACATATCTATTTACCCCAGAAAAAGAAAAACCTTTCCCAATTTTAATCTCCATAGTCTAGGTTTCATTGCATTTGTATTATTTAGTTCCTCGCTATAGCTACAACGCATCCATTGTCTGACTATCCACCCATATAGCTACATTTTTTAATGGATTAGATAAGACATCTTTCATGAATTTTGATATCTCCAGTCTCTACCTGCTTGTTGTACTAAATTTTTTCATGAATGTATTTCTTTTCCCTTATACACTAAGGCGACAGCCACAATTCATAATCGTTTCCAAACAAAATTATATTACAATACCCAAACGAGTTATCAGTAATCAAAGCAACAATAGGTCCTTAATTTCGTACAGATGAACACAACAAACTTAAAAACTAAGCGACCAAATCTACAACCAGCTCAATCGTCATAGTTTTCCCATCCTCCGTTGCCCCATCCTCCATTGTATCCATTGTTTATTTCAACCTCGCCCCAATTTCCTTCGTTTTGCATAAGGCCGTCGTCCCAAGCATCCTCATCTCGCTCTTGCGCTGCCTCAATTATCTCAGGCCACTCGAAAAAAGTACGCGGAATGATCTCGAAAAAGACTAAACTTTCAATTGTCCAAAAACAAACATCACACATACCATTCCCTTTGACTCTCTCGCTTAGATAGTTTAACCAATATCAATGAACCACGCACGGGCAAGTCCTTAATACATCCCCATCAAATTCATCCCTTACCTTCACAAGCTCCTCCGATATTGGACAGACCAAGGGTGCTTCTCGAAAGTCCTAACGTGCCTCCTCAGAGCACGTACAATATCCCGCTTAAGCAAAGGAGCATTAGAATACGTTTCGTAATTGGGGGAGATAGACCGACGAATTACTTCGTAGCAATATATGGCCGGTTTGGCCCTTGGCGGCGCATTCTTTGATTCTTATAAAACCCTCTTCTCGTCTCTGGGTATACATGAAATCTCCTATTCCTCTAAAAAAAACAGCAGAAGTGTTGTTCGCAGCCAAGCACAAGTTGTATAGATTTGTCACCTCATCACGTTCTTCCCGTTGGGGAACTTCCTGGACAAGTTCAATCTTCGAGAGAGTATCCACGTGGTTAGCGTCGTCCCGAAGAGTCCTGCATACTGCACGCACCCTGAAGTATTCCCTGATATTCTCACTAGCATTCTTCGTGATGATCATCCTTCTTATTTCTGCTGGCAGATCCAGAAGATTCAAAATGCTCATTTTGTACCCGTTTTAGGTTGTATGTTATTATCTGGACATCGTGAATGTCCTCTACATTATATTTATACATCTTGGATAGGGTGCGACGCTTCGTTATTCCGCTATTGGACGTTATCAATAGCTATCCACCTATTTGTTTATTTCAACACACAAAGTCATATATTCTTATATTATAAATTACTTATACTATCCACGAACCCCCCAAAAACTACAATTACTAACTTAAAATTTAAAACCTCACCATTGATGTTCTGTCGTCTCACAATAAATTCATCGTTAACGTCTTCTCTGATTGGCCAATAAATTTAATTCACAAAATTATATTTCTTTACTCATTCAAAGCTCCTCGCCATTACTTCACAGTCAAATCAATTATTTTTTGCCAGTTTTACAGTCCCAAAGCAAGCGGCGCATGCCTTCTGTTACACGGGTCTGTTACACTATCAGAACTAGCTTTAAATTTTGCTTTAATTTGATCCCACTTAAGCAAATTAATTATTTATTACTCTCGTTTAAATTATACTCGGATCACAAACTGTCCATTGTGAATTCTTATAATTATCCATTGTGACTTCTTCTCTATCATAATTATCCATTGTGACTTCTTTTAATGGATCCGGACAATTTCATCTACATATGTAAGTAAAATCAGTGCTAAATATTATTAATATACTTGCGGCCTAACAATATGTTACTGTCACCCTATACATGACCACGAAAGCCGATTGTAGCACAAAAAATCCATCCGTTTCTATCCATACACTTAGAATGTGGTAAACATAATCCATACATTTCTATCAATACTATTACATTACTGTCCCTCTAACATACACATGGATTGTTTGTAAAATTAGTTCATACGTAAGTATCCACAGACATTTCCCCGAAAGTACAGCGTATCCATGTATCAATAATCCATAACTCAATCTCTCAAATTCTTTATATGTTTATCCAATCCCGTGATTGTAACAGGTATATTCAATCATCTTCATCATTCTAATACCTGCAAGCCGGAACCACAAAACAACCTGCTGAGTTTGCGGACTAACGACCACGTAAACAGAAACTATAAAACCTAATCGATTATTCGTAAACAGAAACAACCTTCTTGTATCAAGGCAAACCCAATCGATTATTTGTTCCAGCAAAAAAAGTTTGGGTGTTTCGCCGTTGATAACGAGATGGCGAACAATTTACACACATCTGTGACTCAGCCCAACAATTCTCTTCTTATCGACGACGGCCGAAGTGAATCGAATAAAAATAGTAGAAAAAACACGAAGAAAGCTCTAAAATAATCAGAACAAGATTAAAATAACAGTTAGAAAGATTGCTTTAGTGGGAGAGGATGCAAATTAAATGGAGTTAGCCATCTAACTTGACTCTAGCTAACTAGTGCAATTCAAAAACAATCTTTGAAACTAACTAGATTATAAGCTGGAAAATCAATTTAGTTGGCTTTCTAACTAGGGTCAAAAAGGTAATAGCACACCCAAAATTAAGTAGAAAAGATACATAAATGCAACCAGAATTGTAAAGATATAAGATTGCTATTACTTTTTGAGAAAGATACACTGGATGTAATTAATCCAATTTCAGTTAATTATATATTTTTAAAATATTTAATATCCCTGTTTTTCTTTTTCTTTTTCTTTTTTGCTAAGTTTCAGTGATAGTGCTTTCTCCACTATGCTTTATATATGTATGTGTATGTTCAAAACTCAGTTTCTACTGTGAGAATTAAGAGGCAGTGTAGAAAGAAAAAACCCAATATATATATAGCTTTCCAGGAATTTGAATTATATGATAATGAAAAATATGGTATCTAATGAAAGGATAAGCTCATTTTATCATTGGCGAACAAAAACGAAATTTGATCATTTAGGATGATGTTACTTGATCAAATTTCACTTTTTTGCTCACCATATAATAAAATGTGAGAGGTTGTCTCTATTTGGTCTGGTTGACACGCGGATTTAACCGGGTCTCGGGTTCGTTTTTGGTTGGGCCGAAAAGTCAGCTGAGTCCAGCTCAGGTTTATTAAACCGATCAAAAGCTAACTGGGCCTTAAGTAAAATTGGCCCAGATCAAGGTCGTTATAAGACCGTTACAACAGATCATCGTCTTCGTGGATTGATCGAGAAACAGAGGAAGAGAGGAGAAACAGAGCATACGAACTAAGGTTTACAGTTCAATAGTTCTAAAGAGGGAAAGAAGAGGCGATCAGTAAGAAGGAGATCTTAATGGCGAAGCATAAGATCTCCGGTTAGGATCTTGGCGATTGATCCTTGACTCCGCGGAAATTCTTCTTCTTCTCTGGCGACGAGCAGAGGCTTCTCTTCGATCTCTCTCTCGATAGAAAGCTTCTCTCTTAAGTCATGTGAGCTTGCTTCGTAAGTACCTGTGATCACAACAAGATTGTGTTAGTTACGGTTGATTCTACATAATCTGATCATAGTGCAATCTTGGTGGTTTGGATCCACCCCCAGACAGTAGCTTCGATGAAGTTTAGGTCACCAAATTCTTGTGTTGATTACGTTTATGCTTTCGTCTAAAACAAACCTGCAAGAAAACATAAACAAGACTGAACAATTAGAACACTCATAAAGACTAAGTGACTCGTATCATAGTCTTAACAAGTGGTATCAGAGCACCGGGTTCTTGGTGTAAGAAGATCACGGTCCAGTGATCTAGGAGTATTCGGTATCTGAGGTCGATCAGATCAAGGAGCAAAGGAGGTTTGCGATCCAAGAAAGTTAAAGATAGCAACCATGGAAGCTGTTAAGAAGTTTGAGATGGAGAAGTTCGATAGGAAAGGTGATTTCGGGATGTGGAAGTTCAGAATGTTGATGGCTCTAGAACTTCAAGGACTGGGACATGTGACTAGAAAAATCACGAGAGAGTCTACATCGGATGATAAGGATGAGGCTAAGGATGGCGAGCAAATGACTGAGAAACATAAGAAAGACAGGGACTTTCGAGCAAGGAATCTTATTTGCTCATGTCTTTCTACGATTGTGCTACATAAGGTGATGAAACAAACGACGACTAAAGGAGTTTGGAAAGCTTTGGAAGATGACTATAAAACAAAGACTTTGCCAAACAGGATCTATCTCAAACAGAGATTTGCCATGGGAAAACACAAAAGTATAAGAAAATATGGATGTGTTCTTGAAATTGGTGGATGATTTAGCAAGCTTGAACATTGAGGTCTCGGATGAAGATCAAGCTGTTCAGGTATTGTCAGGGTTACCAGAACAATATGCTTCATTGGTGCACACATTGAAGTATGGGAGCAAGAAGGAAACACTGACATTGGGCGAGGTGGTAACCTCAGCTCACGCTAAGGAGATAGAGATCAGGGAGTTGGGTTTACTAAAGAAATCCAAGCCGGAGTCTGAAGGTTTGTACGTGGGACAAGGCAAGTCAGGTAAGAATTCATCAAGTAAGAACAACTGGAAAGGAAAGGAGAAATGATCGAAAGGCTTCAAGGAAAATCAGTCATCCGGGTATGTGGTAAGGAAGGTCCCTTCAAAAAGGACTGCCCACAAAGAAAGAACAAGAAACCAAGAAGCTCAGCAGACATGGCTGTGGAACATGAGCCAATGATTCTCACAGCCAGTACAAAGTACTCAAAAGATGAATGGGTACTTGACTCAGGGTGTACGTTCCACATCACCCTAGACAAAGTCCTCCTATTCGACTTAAAGGAGTTCAATGGAGGGAAAGTTCTCATGGGAAAAAATACCTATAGTGAGATTAAAGGTATTGGAAAGCTCAGGATTGTAAACCCAGATGGATCATCTGTGGTTCTAACAAATGTTAGATATATGCCTACTATGGGAAGGACTCTGAATTAATATGGGCAACTTGAAAAGAATGGGTGTTATTACGAGGGAAAGAACTTCACTGTAACATTCTACAAAGAAGGACAGAAGGTCATATCAGGAGTCTACAAGGATGGGATGTACTATCTGCAAGGATCAGCTATTGAGGGAGAGGTATCTGCCGCACGAGCAGAAGTAAATTTAACAAACAGATGGCATTCTAGACTTGGACACATGAGTCTTAAGAACATGAACTTCATAGTTCAGAAGGGCTATCTAAGTGCAAAGGAAGTGCACACTCTAGACTTCTGTGAGGAATGTGTCCTAGGAAAGGCTCACAAACTAAGTTTTCAGACTGCTAAACACACATCAACAAGCAATTTGGAGTATGTTCACAGTGATCTCTGGGGATCGGTTACAAACTCAGAAAGTCTATCAGGATGTAAGTATTTCTTGACGTTCATTGATGATCACTCCCGAAAGGTTTGAATAAAATTTCTCAGGAGTAAGGATGAGGTCTATGAAAACTTTGTGAATGGAAGCAACTGGTTGAAATCAGACTGGAAGTAAGATCAAGAATTTCAGAAAAGACAATGGACTAGAGTTTTGCAACAAATAGATGTACAAGCTCTGTAAGGATTCGGGAATTCGAAGACACAAGACTTGGTCATATACTCCACAACAGAATGGAGTCTCAGAACGGATGAACAGGACTATTGCGGATAAGATCAGATGTATGTTGGCAGAAGCAAGACTGGAGAAAGTATTTTGGGTAGAGGCAGCCTCCACAGTAGTGTACCTCATCAACAGAACTCCAAGTGCATATTTGAAGTTTAAGATACAAGAGGAGGTCTGGACAGGGAACAAGGTGGAGTTCAATCACCTCAGAAGATTTGGCTGTGTTGCTTATGTCCATGTTATTTAGGACAAGATAAGTCCACGGGAAAAGAAGGGCTTACTTCTTGGTTATCCAGAAGGGACAAAAGGGTACAAGTTCTGGTTACCCGAAGAAGATCGAGTAATCACCAGCAGGAATGTGATCTTTGATGAGGAAAGGTTGTATTATCAGAAGCAATAAGTCAGGATCAATTCTGATCAGAGTGAAGAACATACAGAATCAGTTGAAACTACAGAGGGTTCAGAAAATGTCGAGGGTACAGAATCCACAAAGAGTACAAAAGCTACTGAAACCACAGAGAGCACAGAGGTTACTGAGCAAGGTGGAGCAGTTTCAGATACAGTGGAATTGGATTCTGAGGAAGAGTCTGATAAGGAAGAAACTCCAGAAGCAGTTAGAGCAGCTAAGAACTACTTGCTTATAAGGGATAGGGCTCAAAGGAAGAAGAAGTGACCAGCTATGTTTAAAAGTGGGGACTGTTGCCTATGCACTGGCAAGTGCAGAAGTCATTCAGTTGGAAGAAACAAGGACGTATGCAGAAGCTAGAAAAGCAAGGACTGGGAGAAATGGAAGGTTGCTATCAGGGAAGAAAAGAATTCCTTAGATAGAGGTAATACTTGGGAAATAGTTGACAGACCATCAAACAAGAAGATCGTCGGTTGCAAATGGATATTCAAGATTAAGGATGGAATACCAGGAATAGAACCTACAAGATACAAGGCAAGACTTGTGGCAAAAGGCTTCACTCAGGTTGAAGGCATTGACTACAGTGAGATATTCTCACCTGTAGTCAAGCACGTGGGTGGATTGATGGTCTAAAACAAGGAACAAACACAAGTAACAATGGTAATTCTTGGTGCAAGGGGAAACCACAACAAGCACAAGAACCAGCTGATGCCAAAGGAAAAATACCAGTGGGGGTTTTCTTTGATTAAAACTTAACGTACAACTAAAATACAAGGGCCTTTTATAGCCTTAGTTTTTGGTTAAATGAAATAAAAGACATGGGCCTTAAGGCCTTAAAAGAAAATTAATAAAAGAAACAAAGGCCAATGGGCCGTGTAATAGACTAAGGCCGGATGGGCCATGCTCTCTGTAACGCCCCTTTCCCATTCTCCGCTGACCGTCGAGCTGACCGGTCAACAATCAAATAAGAACATGACCGATCAAACTCGAGCAAGTCGAACGGGAAAAGTTCGTCACAGGACGAAGCCAGAGACGGATCGGTTTGAGACAAAGGCTCGCACTAACCCATCTTTAACTCCGCTATCCTCATATCCATAGTACAAAGCTGTACAACTCGTACTACTTCAATGAGTTGTGTCGGTTCGGACGAAACCCAATATCAGGGAAACAAATTCATTTTTGAGTAATCAAACGTTAAGCACAACGTTTAATGGGTTTTACAAACATTCATTACAACAAATACACAACCAATCAAAACACGAAATGGCGCCAAAGCCGAACCGAAGTAAAACAATCAAAACCCCGAATCAAATCCCGCCACAAGCAATCCCGAAACTACACCGAGGACCTCCCGCATCCATCGCTGCTAAACCTGAAAAACACAAAAAGAGTCTAATGAGCGATCTAAGATCACCCAGTGAATTGGCTCCCCACTAACGGCTTCTAGTCTATCTAATGTCTACAAAGTCCCGCCCCAAAACCCCAAAATAACAATCAATGAAAGAAATGGTCGATCACGCACTACCACGTCGTGATAAACCCACAATACACAATCAATGCCAAAGATAAGGAGAAATATGGAAATCGAAGGCATTGCGGCACGTGTCCTCGATTAGACTCGGTCTATCTAACGCGCAACAAAAGAAATAACAAAACAACACTGGGCCCTACGATCTCGGTAACTTCCACGGGTTTACATCGTCACCTATATGGTAACTAACCCACGACTCCTAAACGTGTACAAAAGGTCCTACGATTAGGACACCGTTCTCCGTCCATCGATACGCGGTGACTCGGACTAACCCTAGATAGCCATAGTTTCCATGTGATTCGGCCCTAGGACATGACCACGTATTCTCCGAATCACATACTTACCAGCGTCACCCGATAGGTTAACACCATAATCGGAATCACCATGATCCGATTAGGTAAAACCTGAGGATCCAGTCGGGTCGGAAGTACTGGAACGTAACAAAACCTAGGCATGCGGAATCTAACGCACCCTAGAGTCCTAGTGACCGGAGTAAGTATCCACAACAACTGCTCGGCCCAACACCGAGCAGTCTAACAAGCCTGCACACAAAGCTCACAACAACAGCACAATAATCACACAATCACAATCAATCACAACAACACCACACAAGCAGGCCTATTAGGGTTTCTAAGTCTTTTAATTCATTCTTATCCGCTACCTTGGGTTAGCAGATTGCTAACCCGTAGACGGCTTACAACTCACTCCACTTCCTTTATTATCTCATTCTAGATATCTTTTAACAACTCCTCGATCCGTCGGTTTAGAGTTAGTAAACTTACTAACTCCCCGAAGTCTCATTATTAATTAATTGATTCATTACCCATCCTCGCTATTAAACCTAAACCCCGATCCCGTTATAATATTCTATACGTGCGTATAGGTTTAACTCGTATTTTAATGTCGTCTTAATTCCAGTATATAGATTCATTCATTATCGTTCTTTACATATATAATGCATATACGGTCCTAATCAACGGTGTCTATATGAATGCATCAACCAATCGTTACTAACAACCTAGCGGCACGCAAATGATTAACCTTGTTAATTCTATTAAACCCTAACATGCTTATCCGATCCTAACCGTTTTATCATTAAACGTCCAATTAATTATTAATTACCAATCAGGTTAATTAACGGGTATGCAATCCTAGCACTACGGTTTCTCGATTCTCGGTCTAAATGAATCTAAAGGTTTGTGAGCCGACTCACAGTGAGGTAAAGGCGCGGAAATGACGGCTCGATGCGGATGTGAATCCCAAGATGTCCGACACAAATCCCGAACTCCCGAATCTCGAATCCGAACTACGAATGCTCCAAGAAATCTCAGAATTGGCCATTGAACCAAGCGTTGACCGGCTTGATCTCCGGCGTTGACCGATGCGCTGACCGCGTTGACCGGCGGCGTTGACCGTTGACCGAAGCGTTGGCCGTTGACCTTGACGAGTTGACCAAGCCTTGACCGTTGACTTTCCAAACCAAACCGGTTGAACCGACTGAACCATCTGAACCACTGAACCGGTCTAATTAGAACCGGTTAGGTTAAACCGGTTTTGGTCAAATATTGACCGGTTTGACCTAACCGTTGACCAAGGCCAAACCAAGCCTTAAACCAACCCAAATCTCCAGAACCAAACCAGACCATCACACTCCTTGAAGAACCGTCTTGAAGATTGGCGGCGGTTGGGCTTCTCCGGTGACCGGCTCCGGCGTTGACCGGCGGTGGTCCGGCGTTGACCGGCGGTGGTCCGCCGTTGACCGGCCGGTTCACCACTTTTTCCGAGTGACTCAGAAGACAATCCACCTATAAAACGGACCTCAAAGAATAGATCTAACCATCCATGGCTTCAAAACATTCAGATCTGGTGAAGGAAGAGAGAGAGATCCATCAAACCCTAATCCGCGGATGCTATCCGGCCAGATTCCGGCGAGCTCCGGCGACGGCAACGACGGCGGCTGGCTGGAGATTGTAGAGGAGGGAGAGAGGAAGCTATAGCATTTTGCAGAAGTTGATTTTGGTTTATATTGAAGATGTTATGGGATTTTTGGTGAAAGAAGGTCTTATGAACACTCAAGAACACTTTGAATGTTCTTGAGGTTCTATGAAGATTCAAAGGCTTTTTCTGGGTTTTCTGGGCAAGTGGTATGAACATAGAGAGAGAGGAGAGAGAGTTCGTGGGTGTGAGGTAGAGAGAGGTTTTTGTGAGCTCAAATGAAATTTTCTCTTCACATGCTTATTTTCCTTCTATGCAAAAAGATGCATGAACCACCAAGCATTGACACCTAACCATGAGATGTGGCGACCCTGGGGCATATACACTTGTCCTTATGAGTGTTTTGAGTCCAAAAATCCTTCCCTAAACCGGCCTTGACCAACATTAAACCCCTCTTGACCCGTTGCTTTGGTTTCCTCGATTGTGCGAATATTGTTTTAGAAAATACTAACTGATTCCCATAAATCCCCAAACCTCCACAATAAGACTCTACATGCTATTTTATGAATTTAGCATTTCAAATCACTCCGTTCTGACTTACGTAGCTCCGGTTATGAATTTTTGAAGTTTCTTCGGTTTTGTCGGTTTCCATTCCCGACTCATCGAAAAACATGTTTCTGCTCCGATTTCTCCAACCCTGATCTTCTAAATGTTCTTTATGTTGTTAAACATGAACATTTGGCCCGTCATAGCTTCCGTCTCAAACTTTTGCTAAATTACCATTTTACCCCTGACTTCGGTAAAATGACAATTTTGCCCCTGGTTGACTTTCTGCTGCCCGTTGACCGTATTTTTGATACGGGGTATCACATTCTTCCCCACTTACAGGAATTCGGTCCCCGAATTCTCCGTCACTATCAGACTTCAAATCGGTTCTGAACCCTGCAAGCTGTTTCAGCACTTCACTCCGTCGCTTCCTTCCTCGAACACTGTTGCATACTACTGACCTCAACACGAATCCATTCTGACATCTCAGCCTTGTGTACCCTGATCTGATCCGCTCGTAACTATCTCCATCGGTCTCGATCCTTACATTCATTCCCTGATAGTTTCTCTGTCCTGACTCTCACTTCGGGCTTCCCCACTTTGCTTCGACCTCCACATCCTTCTGACTGCGATTTTCTTCCTTCTTTCTGGGACACTCTTCAAAAATCTGATCACCTGCTTCCGTCTGATTAATTCCATCAACATCACTGATTCTTCTTTCCCAAATCTCTTTGCTAACTCATCAAACTTCTCGGCTTCTTTCTGTCAGTCCTTCGGTAAGCTGATAGATTTTCCACTGACGATGTTTACCACTGCTTCACGGTCTGATCTACTGGTCTCACGATGTCTTGACACTTCATCTCGCTTTCGGGTTCGGGTTTGGTCTCGGATTCACATCGCATTGCCATTCCGTCCTACATTCAATTCAACAACTCACTGGAACAATTAGTTTCATCCCGTTCTATCCCCGATATCACTTTCCCATAGAAATATGGTTACTTAATCACGTACCCGACGGTTACTCGTGATTAAATAACAATACACTATAAGTCTGTTCCCTCGTGAATTGACGGTTGAACACAACCGTTCTTAATCAGCTCCAAAACCTGAAATAAAACTAAAATAAAATTAACACCTTACCCCCTTAATAAAACTGAGAAAAGCTACCAATCACTACTCAAATTCCGAACTACCAACAATTCAACGGTCTCTAAGACCAAAAACAATCAGTCTACCAAAAACTACGCACACTAATACCACACAATCTATCGCCAAAACAAATCAATCAAACAATCAAGCAAGAAATGAAACAAGCAGTTACCACACACATTCACACAATCTAATGATCGGTCGGATGCGTCGTCAGTCCGGGTTCAGGTCATGATGAACGGTCGTCAGTTCCGCTCATCATTTAGTTTCACACAGTAATCCATTTGCTTTCAGAACCATCTCAATCATGCAAATAGTTGCTATGTTACTCAAAACGATCAGCTGAACACTCTGCATCAACCACATACATAAAACAATATATCATACGTCATAAGGTTTTTAGTACATGGTCCTGATCAGAGTCCCTACACACATGGCCGCCATCATATCCAAAAACCCATATTGCGCCGCTATACATCCGAAAAGTCAAAGACGACACGCAAAGTCGCCTATCCGCCGATCTATCTAAAAGACAAAAAGAAGTTAGTGCCCCCACTTACTTGGCCTAACTACTCCTATCCTAACCTAACGCCTCCAGCAAGACCGAAATGCCCAACACCACTGGTAAAACGGCTCACTGAAGTATCCGCTGGCAGGTGCGCCGGGAGGGTGTTGCGGGTGTGTGTCTCGAGATGGTGCTCCGACATGCTGTGGCTCGGCAATCGGGCAAAGATGAGCAACGTGACCTGCGTGGCCACATAACTGACAGACTGGAGTGGACGCTGAGCGTGGTCCACGATAACGCACGGGCGCCTGATGACCATAGCTACCACACAACTGACAAAGAGAAGTCGGCTCTAGCGGGGGATCGATGAAACAATCGGGTGTGCGATGACCCTCACCTCTACAAAACTGGCAAGTCCTCACTGGCTCGGGTCGAGGTGGTTGAACGACCGACATCAGAATGACTGGTGGCTGACTGGGCTCGGGATCTCTGCGACTAGGTCCAGCTCGATAATCCTCTGGTACTGGTGCTCGGTACGGCTCCACATCGGGTATACACGGTCCTGATCCGGCAATCGGGCAAGTCGACGCTCCATGGCCCTCTGGTACTGCTGGCGGTGTCTCTATCATCTCGGCTGGTGACGAGACTGGCTCAAACTGCGACTCCGTAGACGCTGGTGACATAACCATGTCGAACGGTGTACGGGGTAATCCAGGTCGTAGGTCCGGCTGGTGATGAGGCCCATCCTGCTACTCTAACACATCCTCAAGCATCTCTACCTGCTCATCCATCCGCTTCTCCCAATGCGGATACTGCTCCAGGTCTATAGGCTCCATATCTAGATCGAAGCCGAACGGTAGTGGACTCAGTAAATAGTCCTCCACATGAAGTGGCGGGGAAAATTCGGGCGTCTCAAGAATCGATGACTGAAACATCGGTGGTACGTCTGATGCTGCAAGTGTCTGTGGCACATCCGGCTCTAGCCACTGCGGTGGTAACTGTAACTCAACATCTGCTCCTCCCAAGAATCCCATCATCCCTGAAACTGAACCAACTGACCCTACTGTGAACCGACTGATCCCTGCTGACTCATGCTGCTCAACAGTAACTACTCCACGCGCACACACACAGACACCTCCACTCTACCCAGGACACACTGTTGTAAGACTGCAACCAAACACACGAAAAATTAGTACAAATCATACAAAAATTCTACTTCCCATCCCAACCTCGGGTTTAACAGACGCGGCTCGGTTTCCTAATGGATGCCTGTGTGACACATTTGACTCGATAAAACACGGAAAACACTCAAAAATGAAATGTTTCGAAACCCATGCAGAACCTGTTGGAATTGTGTCCAGTAATCTCGGTACTGTCTCTAGAAAGTAAGAGTATGTCAATGATCAGACATAAGTCATATAATACTGGGGGTCATGATGGCTTGCTAGAGTCCGCTCATGATCTATAAGTCTCGGACTTATTGCCTTTATTATATGATCCCATATGGGTCACACGCTTAAGCTAACAGGAAAATGTGTAGGAACGGTTTAGCAGAAGTACGGTAAAAGTGCTAGGCATTTGTCGTACTTGGAGAGAGATTAATGGGTCTGATTAAATCCAAGGGATTTAATCAGATTGGCATTTGGGCCCAAAAGCCCAAAAGGGAAAGAGAAGGGTTTTAATGAATTAAAAGCCAACTCTCTTTCTCCTCTAACCCTAACCCAGCCGCGAGCCTCTCTCCCTCTCTGCGCCTCCTCTCCTGCTCGGTCTAGCAGCCATTTCCTGTGAAGCGTGTGTGAGCCTTTGGAGGATCCATCTCTCGGTGGTTCTGCTGATCTCAAGCCATACCTTCTCTTTCCGCTGCACAAACAGGTATAAGGTGAGATCTGATATGTTTCTATTCAAGAGAACCTAGATCCGCATGTTTAGGTTGATATGAATCTAAGAACTGAATCAGGATCAACTAAACAATCCTTTAGTGGTATCAGAGCCATTGGTTCTTAGGATTTCTTGTTTAGATTCATGTTTAGGTTGTTTAATCTGTTTAGAAGTGTTTTTTGAATCAACTACTGATAAGATAAATCACTTAAGAAACAAGAATTAAATCCTAAACACACTAATGAAATCGCAAAACAAGCTATATGACTTGTTTTTGTGATCGGCCGATGGCTTGGATGCATGGATCGATCATGGATCGATCGCATGATCAGCCGATCGACCGTGTGCGTGATGATGGCCGATCGCTTGCGTGAGAGGATAAGCAAGCGATCATGTGGATCGATCGAGCGGATCGGTTGGACCGAGCTACGATCGTCCCGCGATGGTCTCGGCATCGTCCCATCCCGCCTGACCCGAGCTCTCCCGGCTGTCGCGTCTCGTCCGAAGCTGTGCATCGTCTCGATCTCGGATCGTTGGCGCACGGCTTGCGGCTGGACGATCGTTCCTTGATCGCAAAGCTAGGGCAACGTGATCATGAACGGTTCAATCGGTTTGGCTCGGTTTAGAATTTTGGTTAAAATTAATCGTCTCGGTTTAATAAACAGATTTAATAATTTTATTAAATTCTGGTTAAACCGGGATAAGAAATCCAAAGTCGAAAAATTGGATTTTGTGCCTAAACCAGGATTTTCTAATTTGATTTGGTTGGACCAAATAAATTGAGAAAATCCGGTTTAGTAAATAACCGGTTGACAATTGTGGTCATCGTAGTAATTAAAATTTGGTTAGACCAATTTTAATGAACCAGACCGGTTATGTCATTTAATTGGACAATTGGGTCATGTCTTGGACATGGAAAAATTCTTGGGCCTCGGGCCAAGAAGTTAAAACAATTGGGCCAATTATTTGAGTCTTTTCTTCAGATTAATTTAAAATTTATTTTATAAAGTTATATAAATCGATTTTAAATTAAAGTTTCCGAAATTTTGAAATTAGAAAGTTTCTTAAAATAGAAGTTTCTAGATTTGCGGGTTTTGGATTTTAAGAAATTTCTAAAGTTAGAAAGTTACCGGTTTTAGAAAGTTTCCAATTTTAGAAAGTTTCCAAAAATAGTAGGTTTCCAAAAATAGAAAGTTTCCCGAAATAGTAATCTTCTATTTTGGGAATGATTTTAAATTAAACCTACGAACCTCATATAATATCAAGCGTTGGATGTCTTGTCCAGGCTATGTCAGCTGTCGAAGCCCATTCAATTGTATTCATGGTCTTACAGTGTGAGGGTGTCTATTTTTGCGTGGATAAGACGGTTTGTGATTCATAAATGTCATTGGGAGTCCCAGACATTAATGATTACATGACTGTATAGTCTGGTTTTCTTGACTAGGCCATCGGGAGTCCCGGGCCTTGAGACATCAGAGTGAATTGGGCCTCGGGCCCAGATTCACAACCAAGAGTTATATCACGGATATAATTAGCCGACATAGGGCTTACCGATATAAGCTAAGGTTGGGTGACGGCCAGTGGCCCACTTTAATCTTAGTTATATGTGGATCTTGGAATCATTATATTCTATTGAGGGTAACTTAGGTTACTGAATATAATGCATGATTGATCATATTAAGTATAATATAAGATTAATCATATTGAACATATTAACTAATAACCTTTTATCTTATATATTTCAGCTATGACTACTACAAGCACACAAAACACATTCTCAATCCGGTCTGTTCTCGAGAAGGAGAAGCTGACTGGAACGAACTTCCTGACGTGGTCAAGGAACTTGAGGCTGGTCCTCAAGCAGGAGAAGAAGGATTATGTCCTTCGTGATCCTCTCCCCGAGAGGCCTGCTAACAATGCCGCCAGGACTCTGCATAATGCTTGGGAAAAGCATTCGTCAGATGAAAATGATGTGTATTGCCGTATGTTGGCGACAATGACTGGTGAGCTGCAAATGCAGTTCGAGAGTGTATTGTCACCAATTGAGATAATGGCAAGCCTGAAATCGCTTTTTCAGGAGCAAGCAAGGACTGAGAGGTTTCAGACAGTTAAGAACCTCTTAGACTGTAAGTTGGCTGCGAATGCGGCAGTGAGTCCTCATGTCTTGAAGATGATGGGTTATCTCGATCATCTTCAGAAACTCGACTGCCCTATCAGCCAGGAACTTGCTTGCGACATCATTCTGCAGTCATTACCTGCAAGCTATGATCAGTTCATTCTGAACTTTAACATGCATGGCTTGAGTAAGACATTACCTGAGCTTCACGGAATGCTCAAGACTGCAGAGCCCAACTTGAGGAAAACCGCCAAGGACCCCAATGTGCTTATGGTGCAAAAGGGCAAGGGGTTTAAGAAATCCTCTGCTAAGGATAAGGGAAAGGCCAAGGCTGTCCAAGTCGCGGACAAGGACACGCCAAAGCCCAAGCCCAAGTCCAAGGCTGGGCCAACTGACATATGCAGGTTCTGTAAAGAACCAGGGCATTGGAGGAGAGAATGTAAGAAATTCCAAGAAGGTCTAAAGGAATTGAAGAAGAAGACTCTCGAGACTTCTTCGACAGGTATTTTTGTTATAGAAGTTAATACAACTACTTCTGATAATACCTCATGGGTTATGGATACTGGTTGTGGGGCTCATATTTGTACTAATATGCAGGCACTCAGCAACAGTAGAAGGCTGAAGCAAGGACAAGTGGAGCTACGAGTTGGGAATGGAGCGAAAGTTCCAGCACTAGCTGTAGGCACATACTTGTTGTCTTTACCTTCGGGATTGATTTTAGAACTCAATAATTGTTATTTTGTACCTGCTATAAGCAGAAATATTATTTCAATTTCTTTGTTGGATTTGGAAGGTTATGATTTTTCAGTTAAGAATAAATTATGTTCCTTCAATCGCAACAATTTGTTCTATGGTTCTGCCCCTCTTACGAATGGGCTTTACATACTCGATCAATCCGCGCCAATTTATAACATTAATACCAAACGGTTCAAACCTAATGAGGAGAACCGAACGTTTCTATGGCATTGTCGTTTAGGGCACATCAGCGAGAAACGCATCAAGAGGCTCCATTCGAATGGACTTCTTGGCTCATTTGACTTTGAGTCATGTGAGAAATGCGAATCCTGCATGATGGGCAAAATGACACGGGCTCCCTTTAATAAACCTAACGAGAGGGCCAGTGACTTATTGGGCCTGATACACACTGATGTGTGTGGCCCAATGTCCACAAATGCAAGAGGAAACTATCAGTACTTCATTACCTTCACTGATGATTTCAGTAGGTATGGATATGTTTATTTGATGAAACATAAGTCTGAATCTTTTGAGAAGTTCAGAGAATTCCAAAATGAAGTACAGAACCAACTTGGCAAAAGCATTAAGGCTCTTCGGTCCGACCGAGGAGGAGAATACTTAAGCCAAGAATTCAGTGATCATCTAAGAGAGTGTGGGATCGTATCCCAACTCACTCCTCCTGGAACACCTCAATGGAATGGTGTGTCTGAGAGGAGAAATCGGACCTTATTGGATATGGTTCGATCTATGATGAGTCACACAGACCTTCCAATATCCCTTTGGGGATATGCTCTGCTAACAGCAGTGTTCACTCTAAATAGAGCGCCATCGAAAGCAGTAGCAAAGACACCATATGAATTATGGACTGGAGTGGCTCCAGTGCTGTCTTATCTCAGAATTTGGGGTTGTGAAGCCTATGTCAAGAGATTGATCTCAGACAAGCTTACACCAAAATCTGACAAATGCTACTTCATTGGTTATCCACGGGAAACCAAGGCTTATTACTTCTATCTACGTTCCGAGAACAAGATCTTTGTTGCCCGGGATTGTAACTTTCTTGAGAGAGAGTTTCTCTCTAAGAAAGACAGTGGGAGTAAGGTACTGCTTGAAGAAATTCAAGATGAACAGGATACTGCTCAACCTAATGAGGAAGAGCAGCAGGAGGACCTACAAGAAATTGTAGAGCCTGAACCTGTAGTACCTGAAGTTCGAAGATCCGGGAGGATCCGTCACGAACCCGAGAGATATCAAGGATTCCTCGTGACTGACTGTCATGATCTTCTGATCATTGATGGTGATGAACCATCGAACTTCAATCAAGCCATGATGGGCCCAGATTCCTCTAAGTGGCGCAAGGCCACTGATTCCGAAATGGACTCCATGTCGGTCAACCAAGTGTTTTCGTTGGTTGACTTACCCGCTGGTGTAAAAGCCATCGAGTGCAAATGGATCTTCAAGAAGAAGATTGACGTGGATGGAAATGTCCAGATTTATAAAGCCAGGTTGGTGGCAAAAGGTTTCAGACAAGTTCACGGTGTGGATTACGATGAAACCTATTCACCAGTGGCTATGATGAAATCTATTCGGATTCTACTAGCAACTGCAGCTTTTCATGATTATGAAATTTGGCAGATGGACGTGAAAACCGCCTTCCTGAATGGAATTTTGGAAGAGGATGTGTATATGACACAACCTGACGGTTACATAGATCCAAAGAATGTTGGGAAAGTATGCAAGCTTCATAAATCCATTTATGGATTGAAGCAAGCATCGAGGAGCTGGAATCTTCGTTTTGATGAAGCGATCAAGCAATTTGACTTCATCAGAAACGAAGAAGAACAATGCGTGTATAAGAAAACTAGTGGGAGCAAGATAGTATTTCTTATTCTGTATGTCGATGACATACTGCTTCTCGGAAACGACGTTCCAATGCTAAAGTCGGTAAAAGACTGGCTTGGAAGTTGTTTTTCCATGAAAGACATGGGTGAAGCCGCATACGTTCTTGGAATAAGGATCTATCGGAATAGACCTAAGAGGCTGATAGGCTTGTGTCAAGACTCATACATTGACAAAGTCCTGCAAAGATTCAGCATGAAAGATTCCAAGAAGGGCTTCACGCCAATGGTACATGGCACAACGCTAAGCAAGAAGCAGAGCCCTACGTCGGCTGCTGAGCTTGAGCGCATGAAGAATATTCCTTATGCATCTGCAATAGGATCTATCATGTATGCCATGATCTGTACTCGCCCTGATGTTGCTTATGCATTGAGCATGACGAGTAGATACCAGTCAAATCCAGGTGAAAACCATTGGATTGCCGTAAAGAATATCTTGAAGTATCTAAGACATACTAAGGATAAGTTCTTGGTGTACGGTGGAAGTGATGTGCTAAAAGTCAGTGGATTCACAGACGCAAGTTTCCAGACAGACCAAGATGATTTCCGGTCACAGTCAGGTTATATCTTTTGTCTGAATGGCGGTGCAATCAGTTGGAGAAGTTCCAAGCAAGATACCGTTGCTGATTCCACTACAGAAGCTGAATATATCGCCGCTTCAGAAGCTGCGAAGGAAGCTGTTTGGATACGAAAGTTCATTGTTGAACTAGGTGTGATACCAGATGCGGCTGAGCCTCTGGCACTGTTTTGTGATAACAATGGTGCTATAGCTCAGGCAAAGGAACCAAGATCACACCAGAAATCCAAGCATGTTCAAAGAAGATTTCACTTGATACGTGACATCGTTAATAGAAAGGAAGTCAAGATCAGCCGAGTCCCGACAGATGATAATGTCGCTGATCCGTTGACAAAGCCACTCCCAAGGCCTAAGCTCGAGTTCCTGACTGAAGCTGTAGGCATTAGAGACATTTAAATGTAATCTAAATTTGAGTGGGAGTTAGTGGGCTTTATTTAGTTAATTGATATGTTCTTGTAAAACATTTTATGTTTAATGAAATTGTTATTTCAAGATTATTTTAACTGTGATGAAATAATCGTTCCAAAGTGATATAAACCATTTTATAGGTCATCGAAGTAAATGACTTGATCTTGAGTTATCAAAGTCATTTAGCTTGATCATGAGACCCTATATTTGATAGATGTTTTATATCATCATGTCCCTAGTCGAAGGTTGTTGAAATTGGAACACCAACAACCGTGTGAGACTGGATTGGTACGTGACTTATGACAAAGTTTCAGTGTGTCATAGATGCGCGGCATCAAAGTCAGTACATAGGTGTATGTTGGGGAACATACGACCGGACAAGACCCGCTTATAAGAACTCTTCAGGATATTTATATTTGTGTCATAAGAGATTCTTACTACGACTATAGAGTATAGTCCTTAGACCTGAGTTCGCATGCATGTGACTGCACATGGACTAATGCACTTTGATCATTGTCTAACGCTATCGTTCTGCGATAGTTATAAGGACCTTGTTTGGGTACATCATGAAATGAGAAGTTTACAGTGATGGAACAAGACGGAATTTGTCCCTCCAATATAAATGGAGTGAATATCTCTAGGCCAATCGGAGATTTGAATACTGGAAAAATGCATGGCCATGCTCAAACGGACTTTCCCGAGTCGTTTGGATTGTCAGTATCAAATCAGAGACCGATGAACAAGATTAGGCTTTATAAGGATGACACTAATCTTGCCTTATGACTAATCGAGATATTGAGACAAAAGGATTATGAATACAGAGATTCCAGTACAAGTGGGAGATTGTTGGAATTGTGTCCAGTAATCTCGGTACTGTCTCTAGAAAGTAAGAGTATGTCAAAGATCAGACATAAGTCATATAATACTGGGGGTCATGATGGCTTGCTAGAGTCCGCTCATGATCTATAAGTCTTGGACTTATTGCCTTTATTATATGATCCCATATGGGTCACACGCCTAAGCTAACAGGAATAATGTGTTGGAACGGCTTAGCAGAAGTACGGTAAAAGTGCCAGGCATTTGTCGTACTAAGAGAGAGAGTAATGGGTCTGATTAGATCCATGGGATTTAATCAGATTGGTATTTTGGGCCCAAAAGCCCAAAAGGGAAAGAGAAGGCTTTTATAAACTAAAAGCCAAATCTCTTTCTCCCTAACCCTAACCCCAGCGCCGAAAATCCTCTCTCCCTGCGCCTCCCATCAGCTCGGTCTAGCAGCCGTTTTCTGTGATCGCGTGTGTGAGCCTTTGGAGGATTCATCTCTCGGTGTTTCTTTCTGATCTCTGACCTGTTCTATCAATTCCGCTGCAACAAACAGGTAAAAGGTGAGATCATCTAATGTTTCTAATCAAGAGAACCTAGATCCGTATGTTTAGGTTGATATGTATCTATGAATTGAATCAGGATCAACTAAACGGTTCCTTCAGGTACGTCTACTGCTGCAAGTATCCGTGGTACATCCGTCTCTGGCCACTGTGGCGGTAACTTTAACGCCACATCCGCTCCTCCCAAAAATCCCATCACTCTTGCGTAAGGGTCTCGGCTACCCGCATCATCCTCCATATATGCAGGTAACGGGTCCGGAAGGGGCGACCAGTCTACATGTGCTGCTCTGGCATCCTGTAACTGTCGCAAGGAAACGGGTGGACGATCCGACATATGAGATCCTCGTGAATGGCCTGGCGAAGCTGGGTATCCCTGAAACTGCATCAACTGACCCTGCAGCGAACCGGCTGATCCCTGCTGACTCATGCTGCTCAACTGAAACTACTCTGCGCGCACACACACACCCCTCCACTCCACCCAGGACACACTGCTGTAAGACTGCAATCAAAAGCACAAAGACGAGTTATTACAAATAATACAAAAAATTCTACTTTCCCATCCCAACCCCAGGTTTAACGGACGCGGCTCGGTTTCCTAATGGATGCTTGTGTGACACATTTGACACGATAAAACACGGAAAACACTCAAAAATGAAATGTTTCGAAACCCATGCAGAACCATGCTCTGATACCACCTTTCTGTAACGCCCCTTTCCCATTCTCCGCTGACCGTCGAGCTGACCGGTCAACAATCAAACAAGAACATGACCGATCGAACCCGAGCAAGTCGAACGGGAAAAATTCATCACAGGACGAAGCCAGAGACGGATCGGTTTGAGACAAAGGCTCGCACTAACCCATCTTTGACTCCGCTATCCGCATATCCATAGTACAAAGCTGTACAACTCGTACTACTTCAATGAGCTGTGTCGATTCGGACGAAACCCAATATCAGGGAAACAAATTCATTTTTGAGTAATCAAACGTTAAGCACAACGTTTAATGGGTTTTACAAACATTCATCACAACAAATACACAATCAATCAAAACACGAAATGGCGCCAAAGCCGAACCGAAGTAAAACAATCAAAACCCCGAATCAAATCCCGCCACAAGCAATTCCAAAACTACACCGAGGACCTCCCGCATCCGTTGCTGCTAAACCTGAAAAACACAAAAAGAGTCTAATGAGCGATCTAAGATCACCCAGTGAATCGGCTCCCCACTAACGGCTTCTAGTCTATCTAATGTCTACAAAGTCCCGCCCTAAAACCCCAAAATAACAATCAATGAAAGAAATGGTCGATCACGCACTACCACGTCGTGATAAACCCACAACACACAATCAATGCCAAAGATAAGGAGAAATATGGAAATCGAAGGCATTGCGGCACGTGTCCTCGATTAGACTCGGTCTATCTAACGCGCAACGAAAGAAATAACAAAACAACACTGGGCCCTACGATCTCGGTAACTTCCACGGGTTTACATCGTCACCTATATGGTAACTAACCCATGACTCCTAAACGTGTACACAAGGTCCCACGATTAGGACACCGTTCTCCGTCCATCGATACGCGGTAACTCGGACTACCCCTAGATAGCCAGAGTTTTCATGTGATTCGGCCATAGGACATGACCCCGTATTCTCCGAATCACACACCTACCGGCGTCACCTGATAGGTTAACACCATAACCGGAATCACCATGATCCGATTAGGTAAAACCTGAGAATCCAGTCGGGTCGGAAGTACTGGAACGTAACAAAACCTAGGCTTGCGGAATCTAACGCACCCTAGAGTCCTAGTGCAGAAATATAAACACGCAGACTCGCTGGGACTCTAGCACAGATCACGCAATCAATATCAATAATAAATCTCCAACCATTCCGCAAGCCACTACGCTACCACCGCTCTGACTAGGTAAGATACCTAGTCAGCACCAACTAACTTACCCGGTCGCGTGACCGGAGTAAGTGTCCACAACAACTGCTCGGCCCAACACCGAGCAGTCTAACAAGCTTGCACACAAAGCTCACAACAACAACACAATAATCACACAATCACAATCAATCACAACAACACCACACAAGCAGGCCTATTAGGGTTTCTAAGTCTTTTAATTCATTCTTATCCGCTACCTTGGGTTAGCAGATTGTTAACCCGTAGACGGTTACAACTCACTCCACTTCCTTTATTATCTCATTCTAGATATCTTTTAACAACTCCTCGATCAGTCGGTTTAGAGTTAGTAAACTTACTAACTCCCCAACGTCTCATTATTAATTAATTGATTCATTACCCATCCTCGCTATTAAACCTAAACCCCGATCCCGTTATAATATTCTATACGTGCTTATAGGTTTAACTCGTATTTTAATGTCGTCTTAATTCCAGTATATAGATTCATTCATTATCGTTCTTTACATATATAATGCATATACGGTCCTAATCAACGGTGTCTATATGAATGCATCAACCAATCGTTACTAACAACCTAGCGGCACGCAATTGATTAACCTTGTTAATCGTTACTAAAACCCTAACATGCTTATTTGGTCCTATCCGGTTTTTCGTTAAACATCCATTTAATTATCAATTACTAATCAGGTTATTAACGGGTATCCAATCCTAGTACTACGGTTTCTCGATTCTCGGTCTATATGAATCTAAAGGTTTGTGAGCCGACTCACAGTGAGGTAGGTGCAGAAATGACGGCTCGATGCGGATGTGAATCCCGAGATGCCCGACACGAATCCCGAACTCCCGAATATCGAACTCCGAACCCCGAATGCTCCTGAAATCTCGTAATTGGCCGTGAACCAAGCGTTGACCGGCTTGGTCCCCGGCATTGACCGACGGTTGACCGCGTTGACCAGCGGTTGACTGTTGACCCGTGCGCTGACCGTTGACACGACGAGTTGACCAAGCCTTGACCGTTGACCTCTGGACCAACCTGAACCGACTGATCAAACCAAACCACTAAACCGGTCTAATTAGAACCGGTTAGGTTAAACCGGTTTTGGTTAAACGTTGACCGGTTTGACCTAACCGTTGACCAAGGCTAAACCAAGCCTAAACCAACCCATCTCCTGAACCAAACGAGACCATCCCACTCCTTGAAGAACCGGCTTGAAGATGACGGCGGTTGGGCTTCTCCGGTGACCGGCTCCGGCGTTGACCGGCGGTGGTCCGGCGTTGACCGGCCGGTTCACCCCTTTTTCCGGCGACTCAGAAGATGATCCACCTATCAAACTGACCGCAAAGAAAAGATCTAGCCATCCATGGCTTCAAAACGTTCAGATCTGGTGAAGTAAGAGAGAGATCCATCAAACCATAATCCATGGATGCTTTCCGGCCAGATTCCGGCGAGCTCCGGCGACGGCGACGACGGTGTCTGGATGTAGATTGTAGAGGAGGGAGAGAGGAAGCTATAACACTTTGCAGAATTTGATTTGGGTTTATAATGAAGAAGTTATGGGATTTTTGGTGTTGGAAGGTATGAAGAACACTCAAGAACACTTTGAATGTTCTTGAGTTTCTTTGATGATTCATGAGGATTTCTGGGTTTTCTAGGCAAGTGGGATGAATATAGAGAGAGAGGAGAAAGAGGTCGTGGTGAGAGGATTAGAGAGAGGTTTTTGCTAGCTCAAATGAAGTTTTCTCTTCACATGCTTGTACTCCATGCATGCAAAAAGATGCATGAACCACCATGCATTGACACCTAACCATGATATTTGGCGACCCTGGGGCATTGACACTTGTCCTTCTGAGTGTTTTGTTACCCAAAAACCCTTTTTAATCAGCCTTAATCAAGCATCTAATCTCCATTTCTTCTCTTGCTCGGTTTTGACGGTTTTCGGGTTTAATATTTTAGAACATCTCTGGATGATCCCATAAATCCTCAAACCTCCATAATAAGATTCTCCATTCAATTTGATGAATTTAGCATTTTGAATCACTCCGTTCGGACTTACGCAGATCCGGTTATGAATTTTTGAAGTTTCTTAGGGTTTGTCGGTTTCCATTCCCGACAAGCCGTAAAACATGTTTCCGCTCCATTTCTTCCAATCCTGGTCTTCTAAATATTCTTTATGTTGTTAAACATGAACATTTGGCCCGTCTCGGCTTCCGTCTCGAATTTTAGCAAAATTACCATTTTACCCCGACTTTGGTAAAATGACAATTTTGCCCCCGGTTTACTTTCTGCTACCCATTGACCGTATTTTGGATACGGGGTATCACACTCTCTGTCTAATGTATCGGGCCTCATATTACCTCCTTAAAAACCTTGCGAAAAACCCCCATTTGGGACAAAATCTTGCAATGGAAAAAAGTATAACCTTTGGCCCACAGAGATGACATGGTCTAAGGATCAACGACTCTGATGGTGAAGTTCACTGCTGCGCCGTTGATCTTTATCATGGGCTAAATGGATGGGCTTGGTGTGAACATGTGGTCTTGATCTGGATCGGTCGGTTCAATGGCTTTGATCGGGCATGCCTTGGGCATCTTCTTGGCTAATTGATTTAACACGGGTTGATTATGGTCCTGCTGGTCCAAATGCTTCGTAATGTCGTCTATAGTGCTCTTGGTGATCAAATGCTCCATGGCTCCATTGAATTTCTTTGTAAGCCTCCATTGGCCGGATCGGATCTGTGGTATGTTCACTATGGTCGGGAATGGCTCAGCCTAGTCCGTCTAGTCCGACTCGGTCGACCGATGTCTTCATCATTCCCACCCTCTTGAGAAAGTTTTGGCCTCATAACAGCATCACCTGTCCAAAAATGAGATAATAACATCACCCCGGCAACGGCGCCAAAAACTTGATAGGTCTAGTTTTAATCCCTATTCTAACTGCAAGTGCATAGTGATGCAGATGTAGTACTTAAGGTATCGAATCCACAGAGACTCCTGTCAACGATAGATTATAGAACGGTCGAGTTAAACTAGGTGAAAGTAGTGAGAAACTAAAAAACAAAGCAGAAAAGTAAATCAGTAGCACGAGAGGTTTGTAAGCAAAAAGTGAAGGCGTTAAGTCTAGGGAGTTCTCAGGAAATCAGGAACACAGGCAATCAATCAATCGGGATCTAATTAAGTACTGTTCTAGAACTGGAATCACGGAAATATAAGAAACCAACTTTCGTTGTGAATCCTATCTATGTCTAACAACCTAGCAAACCAACTTTCGTTGTGAATTCTAGAGTTCTAAACAAGCATTAATCTCAAGTTCTTTCCTTCACAATTCCTCTAAACCAAATTTCTTTGCGAGTAGATCAAATTGCTCATCTAGGTTCTTTCTAACTAATTAACCAACTGTCGTTGTGGAAATCAACCTAACATCATGAATCTGGATAGCTACTTCAGATTAAGCATTAAAAACAATCCTAGATAAAGAACTAACAAGTATGAATCCCTACAGATTGATCAACCTATAATTCCATGAAATCCCCTGTGAGAATCCCTAAACCTAACAGGTAATCTACTCAGATATAATCATCGAAACAGAAAACATCATGAATAGAAAACCAAATAACATAAAACAAAGTAAAGATCTGGGGCTCAAAATCCTTTCTCTTTCAAGAACATGATGATATTCATACATTTTCATGCATTTAGGCTTGTATATAGTTCTTGTTTTGACTTCTTTTCTCCATCATTCATACCATTTTGTCGAGTCATTGTCACATCTAGAGTCTAGAGTTGTTTAGGACTAGGAGTAGGCATTCTAGGCTTGCATTTGGAGTGTTTCTTGTGTTTTGCAGGTGAATGGAGGTGTCTAGGAGCATTGGTGAGCTTGGAAGTGGAGTCTTGAGCTCAGAGGACCAAGGAAGAGCCAGCAGAAACTCATATCGGCCTGAGTATCGGCCAGGCGGGCCGATACGACTCTTCGTCAAAGTCCCAGAGAACCATATCGGCTTGAGTATCGGTCCATCCAACCGATATGGACTCTCGGATTCATTTTCGGGATTCCATATCGGGTTACATATCGGTCAGGTGGACCGATACGCTTCCAGGCCAGAAAAAACCGAGAGTCCATATCGGCCTGGATATCGGTCCAGCCAACTGATACCGTCCCCAGATTTTCACTTGGATCCGGGTCAACACCCGGTTTGTTCTGGGTTGATCCGGCTCGCACCCTATTGACTATTTAAGCCAAAAACCTATTTCTATTTGTTTGAAAAAGTGGTTTTTGATGTTTTAAAATCTTTTGTAAGAACAAATTGGATTCTTTTGATTAATCTAGCATTTCTCTTGTTATTCCTTCAACAAATCTCTCAATCCCTCACTAATCTCCATGATCAACTCTATTTCTATGAGTTTTGTTGATCTAGTTATGATTAGTGAGTAGTTCTCCATAGGCTTAGGGGTGATCAATAGAATTCTAGTGTTTGTTTGTTTAAAATCTCATCTAGCAAAGTGTGCCTAATGCCTAATTAATCTTGATCACATTGGTTAGGATGTTTAGAATTTTTTGCTCATAACATGTTCGATGAAATTCCAGTTTCTGGCTTTGTTAGGACTTTCACATTCTAGCGCATGAAAATGTATGTCTAGAGTGATCGTTTGCTTTTTGGAACCTGTTTGAATGCTCGTTTGATTCTAATTCACAAATGATGATTTGTTCTTGAGTTAGGATTAAGTGAAGAATTGGTGTTAAGAGATTAAACTGATTTACTTGGTGTGTTCCATGCTAGGAGATTAGCTTTTAGAAGTTTGAATTCGGATTCCTTGATCATCCCGAGTCACCTGTCCGTTGACCTTAACCTTTAGGCCTTATCTTTGTCATTGATTGAATCGCTTGTTTATTTGCTTTTTATTTACTTCGGTTTGAACTGTTTTCGCTAGGATTGTTAGAAACTAAAACCAAATTGTTTGATTTGACTATGAAGGTTTAGTTCTTGCTTATTGGTTTTATCCATCCCAGAATAGGTTCGATACCTTAAAGCTACATCGATAAGCTTGAGGAATTGGTACCTCAAAGGATCATAAAATCCTAGTTATCAATTTGGCGCCGTTGCCGTTTTGGGATTCTGGATATATCAATTCGTTTTCTATTCCTTTTTAATTCAAGTTATTGTTACTAATTTGCTACTTTCTCTCTTTTTGATGTTAGGTGTATGAACTTGCGCAGCAAAGGGACTACAAACTTAGTTGCAAGAGTTGAGGACATCAAAGCACACGAGAGGAGATTAGCAAGGGAACGACGCACACAAGAAAGAGCTGTTCACGTTGAGAGACTTGGGTTGGAACCAACTGTTGAAGATCTACAAGACTTTGAGAGTGTTGAGCAACCATTTATGGATAACCATGAGGATCAACAGCAGCAGCAACAGCAGCAGCAGCAGCAACAAAGGCCAGCTAGGGCCATTGGTGATGGAGATGCACCGGATACAAATGCAAACCGGCAAGGAATCATTCCACCACCGGTTAACAATAACAACTTTGAGATCCGGGCTATGGTGATGAACATGGTGCAAAAAAAACAGTTCCATGGGCTTGCATCTGAGGATCCATTGCAGCACTTGGACACATTTGACAAGATTTGTGCCACTACAAGGCTTAATGGTGTGACAGACGATGGTTTGAAGATGCGTCTATTCTTCTTCTCACTGGCAGACAGAGCTAAGGATTGGGAAAGCACCATCCCTCCAGGAACCATCACCACTTGGGGAGACCTCAAGAAGGCTTTCTTGAAAAAGTTCTTCTCTACTACTAGGACTGCCCGCTTTCGCAGTGAGCTTTCCGGGTTTGTACAACGCAACAATGAGAGCTTTGCTGAAGCTTGGGAGCGGTTTAATAAGCTCACTACTCAATGCCCCCATCATGGTTTCACTAAGGAGACATTACTCAGCAACCTCTATCGCGGTGTGCTCCCAAGAATGCGGGCTATGCTAGACTCTTCTAGCAATGGACACTTCCTAGGCAAGGGAGTAGATGCAGCTATGGAGTTGATTGAAAACCTTGCCACAAGCGATGGTAACTACAATGAGGATTATGAGAGGACTAATAGAGGATCATCTTCTTCAGATGAGAAGTATGAGAAAGAGATAAAAGCTTTGAATGAGAAGATGGACAAGATGATCTCCTCTAGTCAAAAGAACATCAGCTTTGTAAGCAACTATGAGGATTCTCAGCCATTCCCCTACAGTTTGGATGAGGATATGACACAAGAGGAGATTAACTTCATTGCGGGACAAGGTGGTTTCAACAAGGACTTCAACCAAAACTATAGGAACCACCCAAACTTCTCATATCGCAACCCCAATGTCGCTAATCCTCAAGACCAAGTCTATCCTCAAGCTCCATCTCAAGGACAAGCTCAACAACAAGGACAATAAGGCTTTCAACAACCTCAACAGCAAAAGCCATTTGTCCCTTACACCAACCAACAAGGGTTTGGAAATAAGCCTCAGTTTCAAGGTCAACAAGGCTATGCTCCCAAGCAACAATACCCACCCGGCTTTGGTCATCAACAACAACAAACTTCTTCTACCTCGGGAGTTGAGAATGAGCTGAAAAGTATGATGCAGCAACTCCTTCAAGGGCAAGCCTCAGGAGCTATGGAAGTACGGGACCTTAAGAATGAGCTTCAGAGTTTGACTTCAAGGGTCACAAACATGGAAAACAAGAATTCTTCTACATCCCGCACTCAAGGTACTTTACCCGGAAAATCTGAGCAAAACCCAAAGGAATACATCAGCGCTATCACCTTGAGAAGTGGTAAAGAGCTGCAACAACGTCAAGTGCCCACGCCTAAGCTGATACCTTCAGTCAATGAGGACATTGAAGTTCAAGAAGGGGAGGAGAATTCTGAAAATTCTGCTCTCAACAAAGAGAGTGATAGTGACATGGCTAAGAGGAAAGGAAAGGCTGTAGTTGAAGAAGTAGTGAATGATACACTCAAGAAGAAGGATGGTGTGTTTGTGCCACCACCTTATGAGCCCAAGCTACCCTTTCCGGGCAGATTCAAGAAGCAACTCCTAGAGAAGTACAAAGCTCTTTTTGAAAAGCAGATGAAGAATGTTGAGTTGACCATGCCTTTGATTGATGCCTTCTTGCTAGTTCCTCAGTATAGCAAGTTTCTCAAGGACGCAATCAAGGAAAGAACCAAGGAAGTGCAAGGAATGGTTGTGTTGTCTCATGAGTGTAGTGCGATCATCCAAAGGAATATTGTTCCAAGGAAACTTGAAGATCCAGGCAGTTTTACTCTTCCATGTGCTATCGGCCCATATCGGTTTGAGGGTTGTTTATGTGATCTTGGAGCAAGCGCAAGTTTGATGCCCTTCTCAGTAGCCAAGAAGCTAGGTTTCTCTACCTAAAAGGCATGTAGAATCTTCTTGGTTCTAGCAGATAGATCGGTGAGATACCCAATTGGTCTCCTAGAAGATCTTCCGGTGAAAGTAGGAGGATTTGAAGTACCAACAGATTTTATTATATTGGAGATGGATGAAGAGCCAAAGGATCCTCTAATCCTTGGGAGACCTTTTCTTGCCACAGCTGGTGCGATCATAGATGTCAAGAGAGGGAAGATAGACCTCAACCTTGGTAAAGACATAGTGCTCAAATTTGACATCAACAAGGTGATGAAGAAGCCAACCATACAAGGTCAAATGTTCTATATTGAGACTATGGATGAGCTGGCTGATGAACTCCATGAGGAGTTGAGCATGGAGGATCCGTTAGAGGTCACCTTGACCAAGGAATGTGGGGAGTATGGGTATCTTCAAGAGGAAAGCTGGGCTTATATGAGAGCGCTTGATTCGCACAAGCCTTTGTTAGGAGAGGTTGAATTCATTGAGCTGGGATCAGATTCAGTGGGTAAGGAGATGGAGGTGTTTGCTGTGGACATAAGTGCTGATGGCGCCAAGGGAGTAGAGCCGTGCAACGAGCAGATTGTAGCTGATGATTGGAGCGAGCTTAAGGCTCCAAAGGTTGAGTTAAAGCCCCTTCCGCGGGGGCTTCGGTATGCATTTCTTGGACCTAACTCTACCTATCCTGTCATTGTGAATGAGTTGCTGAATGATGATGAATTGATTGCTTTGACCACTGAATCGAAAAAGTTTAGAAAAGCAATAGGATATTCACTCGATGATATAAAAGGATTGTCACCTAGTTTGTGTACTCATAGGATCCACCTTGAAAATGAATCCATGACTTCTATTGAGCATCAAAGAAGATTATATCCTAATCTTAAGGAAGTAGTCAAGAAAGAGATTCTTAAATTGCTTGATGCAGGGATAATCTACCCTATCTCGGACAGCACTTGGGTTTCTCCCGTGCACTGTGTTCCGAAGAAAGGGGGGATTACTGTGGTTAAAAATGACAGTAATGAATTGATTCCTATAAGAACTATCACTGGGCATAGGATGTGTATTGATTATAGAAAGCTAAATGCCGCGTCTAGGAAGGATCATTTTCCATTACCGTTCATTGATCAAATGCTAGAACGCCTTGCTAACCATCCTTTTTATTGCTTTCTTGATGGATACAGTGGATTCTTTCAGATCCCGATACATCATAATGATCAGGAGAAAACGACATTCACTTGTCCTTATGGTACCTTTGCTTATCGAAGGATGCCATTTGGCTTGTGCAATGCACCGGCTACCTTTCAGCGGTGCATGATGTCTATTTTCTCAGATCTTATTGAGGATATTGTGGAAGTTTTCATGGATGATTTCTCTGTGTATGGTTCTTCTTTCTCCTCCTGTTTGCTGAACTTGTGCAGGGTCTTAAGGAGATGTGAAGAAACGAACCTCGTGCTCAATTGGGAAAAATGCCACTTCATGGTAACGGAGGGGATTGTGTTGGGACACAAGATTTCAGAAAATGGTATTGAAGTGGATAAGGCTAAGATAGAGGTGATGACAAGTCTTCAGCCACCGAACTCAGTGAAAGGAATCCGAAGCTTCTTGGGTCATGCAGGGTTCTACAGACGGTTTATTAAGGACTTCTCCAAGATCGCTAGACCACTTACACGTCTGCTGTGTAAGGAGACAGTTTTTGTGTTTGATGATGAGTGTTTGGCAGCGTTCCACAGGATTAAGGAAGCTTTGATTAGTGCCCCGATTGTCCAAGCTCCCGACTGGGAGTTGCCTTTTGAGATCATGTGCGATGCAAGTGACTACGCAGTGGGAGCAATCCTTGGACAGAGGAAAGACAAGAAACTCCATGTCATATACTATGCTAGTAGGACATTGGATGATGCTCAAGTGAGGTATGCAACAACTGAGAAAGAGCTTCTAGCTGTGGTGTTTGCCTTTGAGAAGTTCAAATCATATTTGGTTTGATCTAAGGTTGTGGTGTACACGGATCATGCTGCGTTGAGGTATCTACTTGCCAAGAAAGATGCCAAGCCAAGGCTTCTGAGGTGGATACTGCTGCTATAAAAGTTTGATTTGGAGATCAAGGATAAGTAAGGCATCGAGAATGGAGTAGCAGATCACTTGTCAAGACTGAGAATTGAGGATGGTGTTCCTCTAGATGACTCTCTCCCTGAGGAACAGCTAATGGCTTGCAAGGTTGTCAAGGATGCTCATGACACAAGAATGAGGATTGAAGAGGTCAGTTCTATGGAAGACAAGGAACCGTGGTATGCTGATATAGTCAATTTCCTAGCTGTTGGGAAGGAACCACCAAGCCTCGATAGCTACCAAAGAAAGAAGTTCTTTCGAGATGTCAACAGGTACTATTGGGACGAGTCTTACCTCTACACTTTGTGCAAGGATCAACTCTATAGAAGGTGCATAGCTGATGAAGAAGTGGGAGGCATTCTCCTACACTGTCATGGGTCAGATTATGGCGGTCACTTTGCTACCTTCAAAACGGTTCAAAAGGCTCTACAAGCCGGGTTTTGGTGGCCTACAATGTTCAAAGATGCCCAAGAGTTCATTACTAAATGTGATCCTTGTCAAAGAAAGGGGAACATCAGTAGAAGGAATGAGATGCCTCAAAACCCCATCCTTGAAGTTGAAATGTTTGATGTGTGGGCGATTGATTTCATGGGACCCTTCCCATCCTCCTACGGGAATAGCTACATCTTAGTAGCTGTGGATTATGTTTCCAAATGGGTAGAAGCAGTGGCGAGTCCAACGAATGACGCCAAGGTTGTGATAAAGCTATTCAAGAGCATCGTCTTCCCAAGATTTGGAATCCCGAGGATTGTGATTAGTGATGGAGGCTCACACTTCATCAACAAGCTATTTGAGAGTCTCTTGAAGAAGTATGGAGTGAAGCATAAGGTTGCAACACCATATCATCCTCAGACAAGAGGGCAAGTTGAAGTGTCCAATAGGCAAATCAAAGCTATCTTGGAGAAGACTGTTGGAGCTTCAAGGAAAGATTGGGCTAGGAAACTTGATGACGCACTGTGGGCGTATAGGACTGCTTTCAAGACTCCATTGGGCACTACACCATTCACCATGCTATATGGTAAGTCATGTCACTTACCGGTGGAGGTGGAATAGAAGGCCATGTGTGTTGTCAAGTTGCTGAACTTTGACATCAAGACCGCGACTGAGAGGAGATTGATTCAGCTGAACGAACTTGACGAGATACGGCTTGAGGCTTTTGAGAGCTCAAAGATCTATAAGGAGAGGACCAAGCTTTTTCATGATAAGCTGATCCAGAAGAAGGAGTTCAAAGAAGGAGATCTTGTGTTTCTCTTTAACTCCCGGTTGAAGCTCTTTCCCGGGAAGCTCAAGTCTAGATGGTCGGGACCGTTTAGAGTGAAGGAGGTGAGACCATATGGAGCAGTGGTACTTTTGGGAAAATCTGATGAAGAGTTCACGGTCAATGGCCAAAGATTCAAGCATTACTCCGTCTCAGAAGCTATAGAGGAAGGGACTTCGATTCCACTCTCTAGCCCTCCCTCAGCTTAAGATCACGGTTTGCAAAGTCGAGCTTAACGACTTTAAACAAAAGCGCACTTGAGAGACATTCCCATGTTTATCCTTGTACATATGTCTTTTTCTTGTTATTTTTGATGTTTTGCTTTGAGTTTTATCAGGTTTTGGTCTTCGAGTGAGGTTGTATGCCAGTTGGTGTTAAGCAAAGGCAATAGGAATGGAGGAAAGAGGATGCAGGTGGTCGATATCGACCTCCGTATCGGCTGGCCAGGCCGATACGGAGTTTTCGGGAGAAAAAAACCGAGAGTCTGTATCGGCTGGCCAGGCCGATACGGATTTCCCAGAAATAATCCGAGGGTTCATATCGATGTCCGTATCGGTTGGCCAGACCGATACGGACTTGCGGATTATTGGCCGAGAGAAATTCGACAAATGATATCGGTCCCCGTATCGGCTGGCCAGGCCGATACGGGATGCAGCATTTAAAAACCGAGACTTGATATCGGCTGGGGTAAGTATTTTCGACCCTAAACCGATTTCAAACCGGATTTCAACCAAAAATTGATTTAATGAACCAGATTAAACCGGTTTGGACCGATTTTCCCCTTGTTTTCTCCTCCCCCATCGACTTCTTCATGCTTTCAAGCTTTCCATATCCATTTTTTTCTCATCAAGAACACAAAAGCTTTGAAACTCTTTTTCTCTCTCAATCCAACTCGGTTTAAAGTGATTCCAAGCTCTAAACTCACGATTTCACTAGCTTTTTCACTTGCTCTCGCTCTCTACCACCATCATTCATCACAAACCAAGGTAAAGCTCTCAAACTTTCTCAAGATTTTCGGATTGAAAAACCCGGAAATTTTGAACTTGAATTTTTTTGGTTGTTGATGGTTGATATTGCTTGAAATCCTCTCCAATGTGTGTTTGATTGAATGCCCATAGCCAATTTCGCCCTAGGATTGAATGAATTTGATCTTTGGTGAATTAGGGTTCTTGAGAATTTTGAATTCCGAAAATTTTGGGGGTTTTCTAATTGGATGGTTTCTAATGATGCATTGAGTTGTTAAAGGCTTAAGTTTGTGATACTACTCGATTTAATTGAGTTTCGGTTCACAAAAATTTTCAAAATGCATGTTGAGAGCTTTTGTTTGATAAGAATGTGAGTTGCTTGTGAGTGTGATTGACTTGTTGGTACATTGTGCCTTTGATGAGCTCGAATTACAAATGGTTAAGATGTTTCCTCTTGTTTGCGCCATTGAAAACGAAATTTATTCAATTGTTAAGCTCCCACAATTGTTGATCATGGATATCTCAAGATATTATTCATTGTGCCGTTGGATTGTGCTTTGTGCTAATTCACTTTTTGAGTTGTCTTTTGTAGGACAATGGGTAGAAAACGCGCCAACCCGAAACCACAATCAAAGGCACAAGAGCCGGTACAAGATGAGGGGACTTCATCAAAAGGAAAAGGGAAAGCAGTTGAGGAAGAGGTACCAGAGGGCCCAGGAAAGGTGATTCAAGTGCCACAGAAGTACTCCACCTCCGAGATATATGACAAGCTGGAGGGGATACCGTTTGTGCCGACCTGATATCCTCACATCCCGACACTTACTGCACTTGGGTTGTTGGATGACTACAACGAGATTGTAGAGAACATGAACCTTAAGGAGTTCTTCAGCCTTGCCAGTGACTCCTACCAGAGCTCAGCATGCCAATTCCTCTCATCTATGCAAGCGACGGTCAACATGAGAAGGGCAGCTTTGACAGGAGAAGTGAGTCGAGGGAAGATTGATTTCCAAATGGGGAGGAAGAAGCTCAGCATGACGTTTGAAGACATAGCTTCAGTCTTCGGTTTTCAGGAGCATGGTGCTCAGCTGGGATCTTCCATCCCCATTGAGAGGGACGACCTCGAGGATATGTGGCAGATGATAGCTGATGGGCCATTTAAGCTAGGGGCTATGAAGAATGCAAGGATCAGACACCCGGTTATCCGATATGTGCACAAAGCACTAGCACATACTCTGTTTGCTAGGAAGGAGATGGGGCAGGTCACAGAGATGGAGATGAAGATTCTCTACAATGGGTTACAGCCTCTCCTGCTCACATTTCCCAACGGTCAGCCAATACCACCTGTTGAGCGCCTTCCGAGCTACACCAACATTTTGGTAGAGCAGTTTGCTGTCCACCGGGATTGGGCACCATCAGTCAGGGACTCTGCTCCGAAGTTCAGCATGGGTAGTTTGAGCACGCCATTGCTAAGGGCAAAGAAGGTGAAACTGGAAGGAAGTCTGAACGAGAAGACATTTGGGGAGCCTACACCGGTAGCATGGCTGGATGTTCCACAACTTATCCGAACTCACTATCTCGGCTCCAAGCCGCCTCCGGAGCGTCATCTCTACCGGATGTGCTCGGGTACGTCCCACGAACAAGGGTACCTCCTCCCAAACCCCGACATTACAAGCTTTGCCAACCGGGCTCATATCAGATTTCTACCGGAGGTGGAGCATCAGTTTGGACCTCACGTATCGCGAAGAGAGACTGCAGCGGAGTCTGATCCTTCCGACGCACCTGCTGGGGTGTATGGGCTGCACAGGTATTACATTGAGCCTCTAGATGATCCTATCGCGAACAAGACGATCAGAGCACTGAGGGACCAGAACCGGGACATTCAAAGGCAGAGTAAATGGCACGGAAGGAACATCAAGAAGATGGCTATCTGCTTGAAGAAAGTGACCAAGGTTCTGAAGATGTTCGTGGGGAAGAAAGATAAGACTGGTGCTACGGGACAGACTTCCACATCCCGAGAGGCTCAGGCTGGTGTGGACGAGGAGCTTCGGGAAGCGACTGAGGAAGTGATATCTGAAGCCGATGATCTGGTGGAGCACGTAGAGTTAGAGCAGGGAAGGTACTCGGTTGCTGGATACGAGACAGGAGGATCTGCGCGCATGGCTCACGACTCCTACTATGAGGATCCTCACCGCCACTCCACTCGCGAGGACAGAAGGAGAAAGAGGAGAGCCATGAGGACACCGTCCTGCTCTTCCTCCAACCCGACATACTCCATGGGGGATTCATCACCTCCACACCTCCACTTCTAGCCAGGTTACACTCCACCTTTGTACATAGTTTTTCTTTTTCTTTGTTTGCAATGTGTTTGTTTTCGGTCTTTCTTCCTCGCTTAGATCACACAAGGGACCGTGTGATTTAAGTTTGGGGGAGAGACCAGTTGCTAATCTTGAGTCTCATGCATTCATCTAAGGCATAGAAAAATCCAAAAAAATCGAAAATTTCAAAAAAATTTCAAAAAGAAAGCATGTAGTTGCACTTGCATCATAGGATCGAGTCTAGTTGCATCATATAGGACGCATGCATAGGGAGCAATGATTGAATGTCCTTGTAAGACTGATTGAGTGATGACTTGTTCTTTATGCTAGTTGTTTGACCTAGTTGATTGTCCTAAGATTGAAATTAAAGAAAGGCTAGAAAGTTAAGGCGAACCATGCTCGGATTGCCTGCTTTGAAACTTGATTTGAAACTGAAATAGGCTTTGAATTGACACTAGATCTACCTAAGTGAGAACTTTAATGATGACATCTAATTATCTTACTCATGCTTTGTGTGTAAACTCATGGATACTCTGAAAATATTCAAGCATTCTTATCCCTTTTACCACTCTCACTTGCTTGAATAGACTCCACACCTTTCACCACCCTTCTTTCAAACCATAAACACTCTTGTTGAGAGGTAGGCCTATTTTCTTGAATGAGCTAGGTAAAAAGTGTTGAGTATGAGGCGACTAGGGAAAATTTCCTTATAGTGCAAGCTCAACATCTTTGGCTTTGCAATAGGCTAGGATCAAAGTTTGGGGGAAGAGCTGGGAAAGGAGAAAGGGAGTAAAGAAAAGGAAGAATGAAAGGGATTTCGGTTGGGATCTTATGTTTGTTGGCAAAGTGTTTTAAAAGAAGAAAAGCTCTTATGTGTTTAAAGAAAAGAAAAGTGTCTCATATTTTGAAATGAAAAGAAGCCAAAGGCTCACCTTAAAGAAAGAAAAGAGACCATTTCTAAAGAAAGATTTGAGCTAAGTTGAGAAGAAAAGATTTGCCACTGTTTTTGAAAAATCTTTATTGATCCTTGGGGAATTTGATTGGAAAGTGTCTGATTGAGAAAAGGGGATGAGGCAACAATAGCCTTGGTCAAGGGTAGTATCCATTTAGGTGGGCTAGATTAGGAGAAGAAGTAATTGGGGCATGGGTAGATGGAAATCAACTTAGTATGCACCAATTGCCTCTAACTCTTAGCATTTTACTATAGCTCATTCACTTCTTTATGAGACAACCTTCATGCTTTTGGAATAAACCCCTCTTTTGATTGAGATCACTTTAATCTCAAAACCTTGTCCCTTTGCCAAATGAGTTTGATCACCATGCATTGAGTAAGATCCACTTGAAAACCTAATGAATGTTAAAGAGCTAGTTGATAGGAATGCTTGTCTAGGTTGAGAATTGAGCTAAGAGTTTTGTCTTGATGAGCATGGCTAAATTTTTGGAGTAAGCCTAACTTGGTTGCATCTTGGTGACGTTGACTCGAATTGGAACTCGTTGATCTCAGTTTTGTCTTTGGATATGAGCTCCCGCCTTCAAACCTTTTCCCCAACTTGTTATGATTGACTTATGCTTGCTTGTGGACAAGCAAGATTCAAGTTTAGGGTAATTGATATTCATACATTTTCATGCATTTAGGATTGTATATAGTTCTTGTTTTGACTTCTTTTCTCCATCATTCATACCATTTTGTTGAGTCATTGTCGCATCTAGAGTCTAGAGTTGTTTAGGACTAGGAGTAGGCATTCTAGGCTTGCATTTGGAGTGTTTCTTGTGTTTTGCAGGTGAATGGAGGTGTCTAGGAGCATTGGTGAGCTTGGAAGTGGATTCTTGAGCTCAGAGGACCAAGGAAGAGCCAGCAGAAACTCATATCGGCCTGAGTATCGGCCAGGCGGGCCGATACGACTCTTCGTCAAAGTCCCAGAGAACCATATCGGCTTGATTATCGGTCCATCCAACCGATATGGACTCTCGGATTCATTTTCGGGATTCCATATCGGGTTACATATCAGTCAGGTGGACCGATACGCTTCCAGGCCAGAAAAAACCGAGAGTCCATATCGGCCTGGATATCGGTCCAGCCAACCGATACCGTCCCCAGATTTTCACTTGGATCCGGGTCAATACCCGGTTTGTTCCGGGTTGACCCGGCTCGCACCCTATTGACTATTTAAGCCAAAAACCTATTTCTATTTGTTTGAAAAAGTGGTTTTTGATGTTCTAAACTCTTTTGTAAGAACAAATTAGATTCTTTTGATTAATCTAGCATTTCTCTTGTTATTCCTTCAACAAATCTCTCAATCCCTCACTAATCTCCATGATCAACTCTATTTCTTTGAGTTTTGTTGATCTAGTTATGATTAGTGAGTAGTTCTCCATGGGCTTATGGGTTAGGTAGGATTAAGGTGATTAGGGGTGATCAATAGAATTCTAGTGTTTGTTTGTTTAAAATCTCATCTAGCAAAGTGTGCTTAATGCCTAATTAATCTTGATCACATTGGTTAGGATGTTTAGAATTTCTTGCTCATAACATGTTCGATGAAATTCCAGTTTCTGGCTTTGTTAGGACTTTCACATTCTAGCGCATGAAAATGTATGTCTAGAGTGATCGTTTGCTTTTTGGAACCTGTTTGAATGCTCGTTTGATTCTAATTCACAAATGATGATTTGTTCTTGAGTTAGGATTAAGTGAAGAATTGGTGTTAAAAGATTAAACTGATTTACTTGGTGTGTTCCATGCTAGGAGATTAGCTTTTAGAAGTTTGAATTCGGATTCCTTGATCATCCCGAGTCACCTGTCTGTTGACCTTAACCTTTAGGCCTTATCTTTGTCATTGATGGAATCGCTTGTTTATTTGCTTTTTGTTTACTTTGGTTTGAACTGTTTTCGCTAGGATTGTTAGAAACTAAAACCAAATTGTTTGATTTGACTCTGAAGGTTTAGTGCTTGCTTATTGGTTTTATCCATCCCAGAATAGGTTCGATACCTCAAAGCTACATCGATAAGCTTGAGGAATTGGTACCTCAAAGGATCATAAAATCCTAGTTATCACATGATCAGCCCCTAACTCTCTCTGAAATAAAATAAAACTTAGAACTGAAAGCGTTGTAAAGCGTAGCCTAAACAATGGCTTAAAAACCCTAATATAATGGTCTAAAGTTGGTTGGGGCTTCTTTGTAATTATGTGAAACTTCTAGGCAAAAGTGCAATATCAGTACTCTTGATAAAACTCGCCGAGAAAAGTCTGGGTCGACCTTGTGTCGATCGATGCACATGTTGTGTCGATCGACACAGGTCTGCGAAATGGGCAGTGAGCTCTTCTTCTCGGGTTAAATCTCCAAACTGCTCCAGAATGCTCCATAATATCCAATTCCGCTCCAAACGTACCTAGACCTGTAAACATACTAAAAAGACTCGAAAACATAATAAAAGACTCGATAAATAAGACATATACCATGACTAAAATTCCTAAAATCCATGGTATATCAGCAGTGCGATTCTGCTGTTTCTCATGCCTTTGAACACACAAAAATAGAAAATCAAAAACACCAAATCAAAACGAAAAATGAAAACCAAAAATACCTAACAGTGGGTTGCCTCCCATTCAGCGCTTTTTTAAAGTCAATAGCTTGACTATGGAAAGGAGATCGGACTTATGGGGGATTCAACAGAGACTTTGAGTGTCTCTGTGAATGTCTCTTCATCCAAGGTGGCCTATAAGAATTGTGTGCACGAGACTGGCCGAGGAACTTGGGAACAACAGCAAGGTCAGGTGGAATATTTCGTTTCCTGACTCTATTCCCTTCAAAATCAGCATCAGAGTTAGCATGCTTAAAGTCAGAGAATGCATACCTTTTCTTGATCAGATGTGGCTTAGTTGTGATGTTTAGAGCTTTCTGCTTAAGAGCAGGTATAGGATCTGAAGATGTTAGAGCATGTTCAGAATGAACGGCCATATTCTCTTCTCCAACAGGAATCTCTGGTTCCACTTCCACACTGAAGCTCTGTCCATCAATGGTGGATCTTTGCAGCTTGTCCATCTTGAACCTCAAAGGCTTATCTCCCAGATGGAGATCAATCAGTCTATGTCTCACATCAATCACTGCTCCAGCAGTAGCTAAGAATGATCTACCAAGTAGTAAAGGATCATCTGGCTCAATATCATACTTCAGCACCACAAAGTCTGTTGGAATTAAGTAGTTTCCAACTCTGACATAAACGTCCTCAAGAACTCCTTCCGGATACCTTTTTGATCGATCAGCTAGGATAAGAGAGATCCTAGTAGGCTGAAATTCCATCATTCCCAATCTCTCAGCCACAGAGTATGGCATGAGATTCACACAAGATCCTAAGTCACACAGAGAACGCTTGAATCTTTCCTTAGAGATGGAACAGTCGAGCACAAAGGCTCTTGGGTCTGGTATCTTCTCTGTAATCTGAATCAGCTTATTTCCATCACTTTCATGCAGTTAGCCACTTCTAGCTCCTGTTTAGACAATTTAGGAACCTTAGGATATGGCACAGAGGGCTTATAGACTCGTTCTAGGACTGTTGCAGGTTTCTGGTCTCGTATGGGGTTTGTGTCGACCGATGCACGATGTGTGTCGATCGACACAAGGAGATTTCGAGCAATTCCATCAGACGTATCGGGACTGTGTCGATCGATGCACGAGTTGTGTCGATCGATGCTTGTCTCAGACAGACAGAATTCATCTAGAAAATCCGAGATTATGCTCTCTTCTTCTTCCAGCAAGTCAATCTCATCTCTTATGATCATAGCATTGACGGATCTGTTCTGTTCAGCTTTCCCAGTTCCATTTTGCCTTTGCACTGCTTGAGATGTCTGTTGGATTTGAACATCTAGCTTCTTCACATGTGTGCTCAAAGATTCAAACTTCCCATTCAAGTCCAAGTACAAAGAATCAATCTTCCTGTTAAAGTCCACAGCAGTCTTAGTCTGACCTTCCAGCAAAATCTCCATCATGGCTTCCATCTTGCTCTCATGAGCACTAGCAGCAGGAGGTGTTTGATATGAGGATGATCCATAAGTCCTCTGATAAGAATTACCTTGCTGAAAAGGTTTCTGATATCCAGCAGTCTGTCCATATCCAGAAGAGTTCTGGTTGCTTGTGAAAGCACTCTTCTGACCACCATTAAAGAACTTGTTACCTTGCTGATTTCCAAAACTGTTTCCTTGAAATCCAGAGCCACTGATGTAGTTCAAATCCTTTTCCTGTCTTTCCAGTAACTGCTCCATCATACTTATCAGCTTATCAGACTACGTATTTTGAGGAGGAACAGGCTGACATGATGAAGATTCATAATCTCTGGTGAATGAATAAGAATCATAGTCTCTGTAGAATGAGTTATTCTGCTGATTTTCCAAGATCCGTTCCATCATTCCCATCATCTTACATGTTGCGTCGATCGATGCAAAGTAGTGTCGATCGATGCCAATAGCGAGCAAGTGTCGATCGATGCCCAGGTGGTGTCGATCAACGCAAGGCGATTCTGGTCGTACCTAAAACGCAAAAAGAAAAGAAAAATTAGTAATAAAAAAAACAAAAACGAAAAACCTAGTCTAAACCCTAAGTTCAAATCTATCGAAGACTCAAAAGAGTCCCCGGCAATGGCGCCAAAAACTTGATACGATCAGGTTTTAATCCCTAGATCTACACTGCAAGTGCACAGTAGTGACTAGTAGTATATAGGGTATCGAATCCACAGAGACTCTAGACTCTTGCGATAGATTATAGAACGTCGAATTAAGCTAGGTAAACAATAAGTAAGCAGTAAATCAGAGTAATTATCTATGTCTAACAACCTAGCAAGCCAACTTTCGTTGCGAATCCTAGAGTTCTAAACAAGCATTAAACTCAGGTTCTTTCGTTCACAATTCTCCTAAACCAAATTTCTTTGCGAATAGTCAAATTGCTCATCTAGGTTCTTTCTAGTTAATTAACCAACTTTCGTTGCGGAAATCAACCTAACATCAATAATCTTAGTGGCCAATTCAGATCAAGCATTAAGAACAACCCTAGATGAAGAACTAACAGATATGAATCCCTATAGATTGGTCAACCTATAGTTCCATGAAATCCCCTGTGAGAATCTCTAAACCTAACAGGTAAACTACTCAGACATGATCATCGAAACAAAAGATATCATGAATAGAATACTGAATATCATAAAACAGAATAAGAAACAGGGGTTCGAAATCTTCTCTCTGCCGAGTATCTGATCAGCCCCTAAAACTCTTTGAATGTAAAATAAAGCGTAGCCTAAACAATGGCTTTAAAACCCTAATATAATGATCTAATCTCGGCTGGGGCCTTTTTGCAATTATGAGAAACTTCTGGGCCAAAGTGCAAATTCCAAACTCTTCTTTAACCGCCGAGAAAAGCCTTATTCGTGTGTGCATTGATCGATGCACGAGATGTGTCGATCGATGAAAATCTCTGTTTTGGACAGTGAACTCTTTCTCTCGGGTTAAATCTCCAAAATGCTCCAGAAAGCACCATAATCTCCAAATCCGCTCCAAACGTGTCTAGACCTGATGACACCTGTAAAAGACTTTAAAGAAACACTAAAAGACTCTAAAAATACTTATATCATGGTCTAAAACCGGTGAAAACCATGATATATCAATAATTCAGTGGAACTGAATCCAATCTGAACAGGGTTTTTATGGGTCGGTACCAGTTCAGATCTTTGTATTCGGATAATATGCCCAGGCCTATTGTTTATTTGGACTTGAGTCACCATGATGAGTAGCTAATTTTCCATAGGTTACTTATTCACGTGAAAAAGTAGACAATTTTACTTCTTTCATTTAGTTGCTATAAATTATGTGAAAATTTTCCAATAATTTGTATGTTATTATTTTTCTACTGATCTCTTCTCTAGTTTATCAAATAAAGTTTTATATGATCTTAATTCTATCATAATTTTGAATTTTGTGACGCTTAGTATATGTATAGGTCATGCGCGTTGGTTTTTTGTTATGGTCTTTTCTCCCAAGTGTGCCTTTGTTCTTATAAATTTTGGTCGGTTTTTCTTTTTTGGCTCCTAATCTGCTGGTGTTTTCGGGATTGGTTAGGTTTTGTTCTAAAGGTTCATCTCTCAGATTTAGGTTGTTATGGTATCACCCACTAGCTTCTTTCTTAGTCTCTTTGGTCTTGGTATGTATTTTCTGGCTTTGCAGTAGATTAGTCTCTCTCGTATTCTCAGTGAGAAGATGTATGTCTTAGTCTGTAAGTGTAATTGACAGAATCATTATGTGTGCGTGTAAGATACATTATCCTATTTGGTGACTTTTCCCAGTCGGCTCTCAAGGCTTTTACTTGTGCCTTTTCTCTCTTGGTACTTTCTCTCAGCTTGGTTGTCTCGGCTGTTTCGGTTTATGGTTTGGCTTCTCGTTGGCTTTGGGTCCCAGTTAGGTAAAGCGGCTAATGTTGATTTTGTGGCTAGTCTTTCTTGAGGTGAGGTTATGCAGCTCATTTCTTTCGTTTTTCTTTCGATGTCAAATTTTTTTTCTGGTTAGCTGTTCGAGGTATTGTTGTGGGTGTGATCGTAGTTTGTTTTAGTATTTTTTTGGTTTCCATTTTAGTCTTTTTGTTTGTTTTTCTATTTGAGATTTTGACCCGGTATCGGTTTCTGATATCTAGCTTTAGTATATTATATTTATATCCGAAGTTTGTATCAGTCTCTTGTAGTAACTGCAAAATCTTCTGAAGTGCAGCAGGAGGCTTTAACTTTGTTTGTTTTTAGGGAAGATGATCCATATTTGAATAGTTGTGGTAGTGAAATACTTGGATATATATCTTCAGAAGATGAAGCTATAGCTTGGAGGATTATGAATGCTGAAACTAAAGAGATATGGTTGTGGTTTTTCTAACACTTGATAGACGACTTAGGATTAGAATCTAGGAATGGGTTGACTTTAATGAATGACCAATGCAAGGGTTTTATATGAGCAGTAGGTTTGGTACTTCTATTTGTTGAACATAGGTTGTGTGCACGGCATGTATATCACAACTGGAAAAATTTATATAGTGGAGCAGAGTATTAAAATTGATTTTGGGGAGCAGCAAGTGCATATTATATAGCCGACTTTGAAAGAAAAAATGGAAACATTGAAGACGGTTTCTCAAGCAGCTTATGATCATCTGAAGCTTCACAATTCATGCCCTTGGCCAAGGACATTTTTCCCTGAAATTTTCACATGTGATGCTTTGAGGAAAAAAACTTAGGAGAATCGTTCAATGCATGCTGTCATACGGATAGCAAGGAAAAGAAAGTCATTAAAATGTTTGAAAAGATAAGAAGACGTGTGCTAGTTAGTAATGAGAATAAAAGTAATGAGGCAGAAAAGGCAAAAGGGAACTTACACTCCGAGAGCAAAAATCTTGCTTGATTATCAAATTAACCTCTCCAAGAATTGTAGGCCGTTTACACTATGGGATGGGTAAATATGGAATTGGATACTTCAATAACAGGTTTTTAGTTCATATGATGTGGAAGATTAAATGTGCATGTAGAATGTACATCACAAGTGGTATCCCATGTTTACATATATTTTTTACACTGCGATTCGAGAAAAATGCCGATCAAGACTCTAAAACCTTAGTGTTGGATTGGTTTATAGTGGATAAGCTGCAAATTCTTTATAAATTAATTTCTTTAGATTTTGTAAATTGTATGAATTTGTAGACAAAATCTACTGATGGTTGGTTCTTGATACCTCCATATAAGAATCCATTAGCGGTACCCCTAGGTAATAGTCGTGATTTTCATGTTTTTAACTATATACTAGCTCTAATATGGTTGTGTCACTGCATTGTAGTAATTGTGTACAAGAAAGACATAACAAGATAAAATGCAATAATCCTCATGCGCCCAAGCTTAGAAAGCCAAACGGGAGATATAAAAAGCATCCAATAACCACCATAGCTTCCAAAGCTCAATTACGATATTGAACCTATTCAATTACCCCGTATAAGTCTCTAGACCACTTTACTATAGTGTGTTTTAACTTCCATGGATTAAAGTGAATTGTTTCCAAAGCAGAAATGGTTTAGAGTTTTCACAAGTCCAAACACAGTACATCCTTGTTGGCTCTATAGTAGTTGATACAAGTTATAACAAGATCTTATCCAATGCACTATACCAGGCAAGGGAACACAAGAAGATGGATATATGTAGGAAGAGTCGTGGTAAGGGTGGTGGCAAGTGATGTAATGTCCTAGATATGTATTTGGTTGTGTATGTATAAGACAATATTATGTTTTGGTATGACACCAATATGTTTTGTCTCTATGTAAGACAATAACTACTTTTGATGTGTGTGTATGTTTGTGTGTTTTGTGTTTAATTGTAAGAAAATATTCTAGCAAATGGTAAGACAATATGCTTGTGTCATAGCAAACATTACACTAACACACCCTTTCATAACAATGAAAATCGAGGGCATATAACCGCATAAGAGTTTCAAACATCTTGCCTAAAGATACCAAATCTCTTACATCATTTAACATCTTAAAGTTCATTTACTTAAACAGTATAAAAATAAAACCAAAGAGAATACGAAGTGCAGCAGGCATCATTATCTTTATCTCCAAACCGAAAATAGCAGTTTTCCTCTTTGCAACAAGCTTCTCTAGCATTTTGTTTTCTCCTTCAGATGACCGATTTCGTCATGGGCCTTTAGAATGTCATCAATGAAAGTCTTACAATCTACAATAGTGAGGAAGTTCATCCTAAGGGATAATTCAGCAAAATCACTTTTTAGGACTAACAAATCCTTCGTAAATTCATCATCCCATCACTTCTAAATATGTGGTTCCACAACAAGAAAAACGGGTATTGATAGCACATGAGGATAGCACGAATTTGGAAACTGCTATTATAGAGGGCATGCACGTTTGGGTACTCTATTACAGCATAAAATTAGTGCTAAGCCATATTTTTAATAAGCGGGAAACCAAAATCGGGTTTTGGAGCCCAATTTCTGCTATCTCTCTATGGGCGCCAAGACTTAGTAAAAATAGAGTGATTTTAGCGCCTAAGTTCATTTAGCTTTAGCGAACAAAAAAAAAAACACAGAGCTTGCCAGAAAATAAATTGTCTTTCCTTCGGAGCCGATCGTTTCCATGCCCTAGGTCTCGTCCTGAGGTAAAATCGTCGAGTATGGCCTTAGAAATACGTAGATGTATTCATCTCGATCTAGTTACAGTAGAGATGTTTGTTTAATTAATCGATTTTTGTGTGTATAGATGTATAAGAAAACATGTCTTCGCCCAGCAAACGCAGAGAAATGGATATGATGAAGCTGTAATTTTACTCCTTTTCTCCCTTTCCATTTTGATGTCGGTTTCTTCAATAAAAGTTAATTTCGATTTGAGTTTTTTGTTTTTGGTTTCGGTTGATTGATTCGATCTTGTTTCAGGATGATGAGCGATTATAAAGTGGAGACGATCAACGATGGCATGCAAGAGTTCTTTGTTGAATTCAACGGACCCAAAGACAATAAGAATCCATCAATCTTGATTTTCCGTATGTTTATCATCATCTTGTCTGCTTTTAATATAGGTCTTTATCAAGAAGGTGTGTGGAAGATAAGAGTTGAGCTTCCAGATGCTTATCCTTACAAATCTCCTCAATGCCTATGTCTCATCAGATGCCCGGATCAATGGTATGGCTCCCAGATCTCTCGTAGTTCGACCACGACTTAAGCCTTTTGAGAGATTGATATCGTCACTTGTTGTTGGATCAGGGAATGCAAGGGGTCATGAATCCTCAGATGTCGCAAAGCCATTATATGGCTGCTCCTTCGGTAGTATTTCAAGGACCACCAGGCAGTGGTGGATCCCAAATGTATCCCCAAGGACGTGGTTTCAACCGTCCACAGATGATGCCAGGGTACAACAGCACATTCCAACAGGTCCTTCTAAACACTTTACTACTGTTATTTTTGTATACTCGTTACAGTTTCACATAAATATATGTATAGATAGGCTCGTTTGAAAACTTACGGTATGACTGGATGTTCAAATGTAGAGCTCAGTTAAATTCGTCTACTAATCCGCTCTCTTTTGTTTTATACTGTGCAGCAGCCGCAGCCGCCTTTACCGGCAGGCCATCCACCAAACACCAATCAGCAATGATATTACTTTCATTAGTATCCTGACACTATGCAGTGTTTGAGGCTCGTAGATTGCTTGAGAATTACAGATGATTCTCTTAAGCAGGTGTTGGAGTGCAACCCACAAGTAGTAAGGTGAGCTTTTCTTCATTTACTTTTCAAGTTTATTTGGAACATTAGTTAAGTAAATTCGTAAGCGTTCTGTAGAACTGCTTTGCGGAAGAATTAATCTTTGGAATATTGTTTTGTGGTTGGCAGCTTGGCGTGGTTGGAGGCACAAGGATCAGTATTGAAGGTGTTTTGAGCAACTTGAGTGATCTGAAGTCTGCTGGAAAGCTCCTATGACGAATTGGTGGTGGCATCTTTGGAGTTACTAAAGACCACTATGACGAATTGTTTGACTTGTTGGATAGTTCCACCTCTTTCGATCAGTTTGAATGTGAAGAATTCACTAAAAGTTCTCTTGAGCTTGGAGAAATGAGGTGTTTATTACACTCTTTCCACCATTGAAATTGCAGAGTAGAGGGTAAGAGATTTAGAAACTTCGAGGATATGGCGAATCAACATTTCTTCAAGCCTCTTCTTTCGGGCTTCCACAGCCACTTGGTACTCAATCTCTCTCCCTTCTTTTATATCTTTCTGTCTATTTGAGAAGCTAATTTAGAAAGATGGTTCTGGTTTTGTATATGCATGTTGCCTCGGAAAATTCCTATAGCCTTCTTCTCCAAGCATATAGAAGGAAGAAGTGAGCACAAGACTATGGCGAAGCTGAGATGAGACGTGTCGGAGATAACATGGAAAGTGAAGATAGAAGATGGCCGGAGACTCACTGATGGTTGGAAAGAGTTTGCTCTCGCACATGATCTACAAATTGGTGACATTCTCATTTTCAGACAAGAGATAGACATGGCTTTCCACGTTACACTGTTTGGACTCAGTTGTTGTGGGATTCAACATGGATCGTGTTTAGACGACAAGAACAAGCTCGCTAAGTTGTGTTCTGTATAACTCTGACTTTGAGACTGGCATTTAAGTTGATGTGCTGATTATTCTTGTCTTTTTTTCAGGGAAGATTCAAAGCAAGAAGAAAGTGAAGAAGTATCCAAAAAGAGAAGCAGAGTTTTTTTCACAAGATCCATCTTGTTATGCGTCGATGGTTTCTCCTGCCAGGTCATGGTAAGATCATGATTGACAACAAGCCTGTGATTATCACAAGAATGGTGGCAGGGAATAATGTTAGAGAAGGAGATACTGCTATAGAGGAAAAGGAAAAAGATTGTGCCGTAAAGGAGAAACAAGAAGAAGAGCAAGGTCAAAGTCATGGGGAGATCCTGAGAAGCAGTCTCAAGAAGGCGATTTGTGGGAGAAGGGAGAAGAAGCAGGTACAATGGGTGGATTTGATGGGGAAAGAACTTGCTGAGATCCGTGAATTCAAGTCCAGGTTAGTCTGATGCTTTTGTGTCTTTCAATCTGTTGCAGCTTCTTTAGTTCCTTGCTGACTGGCATTTGTCTTATTCCCCATTTTATTTGCAGTGAAGAAGACCAGATCAGATATAATGGCGATAAAAGCTGTGTTTGCGTTATTTTGTGATCAGTTCAGTTTAGTTTCAATGGTGAAATATCAAGAAGCTTGCTCGAGAACTATCCCTGTCCGTCTTGTAATCTTGGCTACAGAGTTCATATACTTAACCATATTCAACTACAACTGCTTTGATATCTCATGAACACATTATTCTCTGGTTCAAAATTTTTGTTTGCAAGCTAAACGTAAATTGGAAAATATAACATAATTTATAAAATACTAAAATGTCTACTAAAAGTCAATTGGAAATTTTTTAAAAAATATAATCCAAACAGGAGTTACTAAGTTTTTTTAGTATTACATATAAGGGTGTAAGGTTTGAAATTCAGTTTTTTATAAAAAAATTTTTTATCAATTATCAGTGAATTATTGTATCATATGTATAATATAATTTATAAAATATATATTAAAAACAAATTAGAAGTTTTGAAATATTTTATTGAGAGTTTAGGACATTATAATATAAGTTTAGGGTTTAGAGCTTAGGTTTAGGGTATTGGAATATAAGGTTTAGATTCACACTTAAACTTAATTTTTCAATTTGTCATTTAATATAGGAAAAATACCATAAAATTATTAAACATACCAACTTTGAAGTAAAAGATGATAGAAACATACAAAAACTTGATTTTATTTTAGTGTATGTTTAGAGGTTAGGGTATTGGAGAGATTATGATATTTGATTTGTAGATTAGTTTGGAAAATTTAGGATATTGCAATTTATTTCTTTTTATTTATAATTACATTGTTTTAGGGTATAAATAGGGTTTAGGGTAATACTATTTCTTGTAGTTTATAATAAAGTATAAAAACAAAACAATTATTACATATATTACAAGTTCAACTAATATGAATGTTAAAGTCTTTATAAGGTTTAAGATATTGGGGGTTAGTGATTAAAGTTTAGGTTTAGTGTTAGTTATATAAATTTTTTATATAATATAAAAGTAAATGTTTCATAAACATTTGATTTAGAGGTTAGGGTATTGGAGGGTTTATGGTATAAATAGGGCTTATGATAATGAAATACAACTAATTTTTCTAACTAAGTATAAGATATGAAAATTTATTATTTCATAAACATTATAAGTTATGACAATTTTTAATAACATAATGTATAAAAATAACTGCAAAAGCTATAAAAATTAAGAGTTTTTGATTAGAGTCTTTGATTAATTTAGGATATAGAGTTTGAGTCGTTAATTAGTTTTGGATGTATGGTTTGAGTTTTTGATTAGTTAGGGTATAATATTTTCAAACTTTAAACTCAAGCCTTAAACATAAAATTTATAACCTTTAAAACTATAAATGGATAAGATTTACACCACAAACATAAAATAATATAGCAAGTAATATAGCAAAATTTAACACTATAAAAAATTTCAAGTATAACAAATTTAACCTTAACTCTATACCCTAAACACAACCCTAAACCCTAAACTTCTAAACTCCCAATAATATTCACTAAAAATTTAAACATCAAACAATATAACAAAAAATTAATATTTATTAAAAATTTCAAGAATAAATTTAGAAACATAAAACTGGAAAAGAAAAAAATTAGAAACATATAAGAATAATTTTTCATTAATAATATAAAGAAAGTATTTAGCTTTCTAAAAGAGAGATAAAAAATAAATAAACTTTTTGAAAGGAAAAATAAAAAAAATTGTGTTTGAGAGCCAATTTGTGCTAAATTTTTTGATTTTAGAGCCCAATTTTTTTGGTTATCCCGGCAAAATTTTTGCCTTCTCTTCTCCAAACCCCTAATTTCCTAAAAAAAAGTTCTAAGTATCAGATTTTTCCATTTCTTCGACCTGTTTCTTATTCGCAAGCTATGGATTCTCCGATGACAGGTTTTGCCAGACTCTTCTTATTCCTCCATTTCTTCGACCTGTTTCACTACCTCTAGCTATTTCTTCCATCGTCATCTATCCTTATCTCTCAAAATCAAAGAAAAATTTCCCACAAACCCTAAATCGATCCTCCGATGACCGGTTGAAGAGAAGAAACCAAGAGTTGCGCCTGTTGCTGGAGGAAGAGGAAGAGGTCGAGGGCGAGGTGGTCGGTCGGTCGAACCCTTTTGCTAATTTGGTAGGTTGTATCTACTTGTTTCTCAGTTACTTGGTTCCTCAATTCTTCGTTATGTGGAGTGAATCCCTAGGAGTTACCAGAGCTTAAGGGAAGGGAGAAACTAGGAGAGACGCCGCTATTTATTCTTGTAAGCTCCGATGCTGCTTAACAAGAAACCACATAAAGGAAATGGATATATCAAGATGTTTATTTTTCAATTGGATGGTGAGCGTTTACTTGGGATTTGATGATCCTTTGTTGTTTTCAGACAAGAAAATTGGCATTTTGCATGCCCGAGAATCCCCAAGATCGCCTCTTCCATTAGAGTCATCCCGGTATCCCTTTGTACAAAAGGCTTTTGGTGTTTTTCAATCTTTACTTATATCAACAGTGTCAAGTCATTATGTTACTGATAGTATACATTCTTTGTTCAGCCGGATGTGCTTGGTTTACCCAGGAATTTATAGTTTGTGTTTTACTATAGTACGCAAGACTGATCCGAAACTATCGGTTTGCAGGTACTATTGCATTTCTCAGAAGCATCTCACTGGAAGCCGTTGGACTTGGTGTTCACTTGGCAGCGGGGGCTCATGATATTTTGTTGAGAGCAGAATATATATTTGCAAGTGCACCATCATCGCCACAGCCCCAAGGCAAAACGAAGACGAATGTTAGACATAATCAGCCTAGAAACGCTAAGCAAGGCATGCGTCAGGTGAGTGTAAAGGGAAATACATGTCTTAATGTTTAAATCTTGATCTGTGTTTCGATCTTAATGTTTATTTGCTCCTCTGGATTGGATACTTCAACAGGAATCATGTTTCAGGACATAACGACGCTTCTTCTCGACACTGAGGCCTTTAAGCACTGAGGCCTTTAAGGATACAATTGATATTTTTGTTGAAAGATACAAAGGGAAAGGCATATCTGTTGTTGCAGGTAACTCTTTCATAGATATAACTTACAGGTCTGTTTTGAATGAGCATCTATTTGCCTTACTGTGACGAGTTGATTCCTTTTGTAGTTTTGTATATAATGAATTGGTGGAAAATGGCTTGTAAAATTGTTGTGGTGAAATGCTGCAGGTGTTGAAGCAAGAGGTTTCATATTTGGCCTCCTATTGCGTTGGCTATTGGTGCGAAATTTGTTCCCATGAGGAAGCCCAAGAAGTTGCCTGGTATGTTATTCTTTCCTCTAGTGACTTGCTGTTTTGATATCGAGTTACTTCAAAGGTCCTCTTAATATGGTCGATAACATGGGAGGTTGTTTATTAAAGGGCTTCTTGCTTCAAGTTTACGACTTGATCAAAGTGACTTCTATCTATATCTTCTACTCGTTTGGTAGTTCATATATCTTTTTGGTAACTTGCAGTAGCCTAAGTGATTGTTTGTTTTCTGTTATATATCGATGGATCTTGACCAATTACGAGAAAGTTGTTTGTTAAGTCAATTTTGGTTTGATAAACAGGGAAGGTAATATCGGAGGAGTATTCGTTGGAGTATGGAACAGATAAGATATAGATGCATGTAGGTGCGGTAGAGCCTGGAGAGCGTGCTATCATCATAGATGACCTCATTGCCACTGGTGGGACTCTCTCTGCTGCAATCCGATTAGCTGATGCAAAGGATCAACATATCGAGGATGGAATAGACCAAGTAGAAGCAACTCTTAAATTTTGAAGAAATATTAGGAACAATGTTAGAAATATGTTAGGAATTTCTTGATATGTATTTTTTATTATGTTTGTGTAAAACATGTTTTAAGCTATTAATAAAAATATCAAAATTTAAATATAATTGTTTTTATAAAAATTTAATTGATTTTTAAATAATAATTCATAAATAATTTAAAATAATACTATATAATAAAATTTTAATGGCTCTCATTAATATTAAACATAGAAAAAAATAAAAGTGTTCATAAAATATACAATAACCATAAAAATTGGCTATAATAAATAATAATATAACAACTATAAAACGCTAATATAAAGTATAATACAACTCTAAAATATTGCTACCAAAATATGTATTATTGCACGAATAATATGATGCATTAATTTATAAAATGGCGATAAACTAATGCTACTGAAAACTATATAATCACATCAAAATTAGCGCTATCGTAGACAAGTATATGATAGCATCTCAAATTAGTGCTATAGTAGATGGCAGACCTAAGATGGCAGCGGCAAACATAGCGTTTATGGAAACGCTATCATAGACATATGATAGCGTTTTCATGGTGCTATCAATACCCATATTTCTTGTAGTGTTCTCCATCATCATACCTTGAGGAAGTATAGAACATTCTTCTCGGATCCAGTTCTGATCGAGAAGTGTCAATTACCACCTTACGTCTGCAGTAAAAAAAACTCTTGGCATCCCCTCTTCAACTTCATAATCTTGAGCTAACCGATTTGGCAAGCTACCACTAGAACCAAACAAACCCTGATTTCCCCAGCTCTAGAATAGCTCTTCGGAAATATACTAAATCAAAATCCCCTTTTAAGCAAGAATTTTTCCGGAAACGGCGTGTTGTTGAGAGTTTTTCTCCCCCTCAAAACGATGTAGTTTTGAATTTAATTAATATTTTAAACGGTGCCACATCATCACTTCACGGTGTATTATATTGTGGTTTGACTGGAACAATGTGGATTGACTTGCACGAGAGAATAAAAGCTTGATCCAAAATTTGGCAATAGATAATGTTTAATTTGCAGACAATCCTTATATAAATGAATGTAAAACACAATTTTATAAATGATCATGAGAAACCCAAGAAAATTTTTTAGGATACCAATATTAATTTGCAAACACATTAATTTGCGAAACATATACATTACATACAACTGATAATACCATAATTTAAGGGTTTTTAGGATCATAATTTGCATAGTTTTCTTTCGTATCACATTCATTTCTATCCATATCATTATGAATTTATTTATTTAGGAATTAGTTTTTGGGATTAGAGTTTGCATGTTTTTGTCTTTTCTTGAGTCTTTTTAGGTGAGTCTTGGAGGATTGCAGAATTTTGGAATTTTCTTTAAAGATTTTGATGGGTTTGGAGAGCAAAAAGGAGTAAAGAAATGAAGAGGAAAATTTTGGTGCCCTCGGACTCGACTCATCGACCAAGGCCACCTGGTGTGAACCCATCGATATAGCCTCATCGGCTTGAGCTTGTCTGATGACCTCAGCTCGTCTGCAGCCCATTTCCATCTGAGAGTTCCTCAGACGCGGTCTATGAAGCTCCTGACGCTCATATCGGACGCGGTCCATCGGTTGTGAAGCGCCTGATGTCATCATCCCATCCACGAGCTTATAATCCACAGAAGATCCATCGGCCTGCAACATCGGACTACTCAAGACCGAGAACATTCCATCAGTCGCTCCCATCGGCCGAGCGCCGACCAATACGAGCCACCCATTTTTCATTTAACCCAACTCAGCCGGGTCAAGAGCCGGTTTGTTCTGGGTTTACCCGATTCGACCTTCTCCTCTTTAATGGGGGGGGGGGATTAATCCCTAGACTACTTAAAGCTTAGTTTTCTCTCTTCTTATGTTTTTGTTTTAGAATTTTGAGTTTGTTAACCTTTGATTTTGTGATTTTAATGCAAGTATTCATTTATTTCCCTTGGTTTCTTCTCTATCTCTCTCTAATCATGTTTTCTCACATCTCTCTCATGGATTTTATGGGAACAATGGGGATTAGGGAGTAGTTATGTTTGGGCCTAGTGGATGAGGTTAAAAGATGTGATTATGGTTGATTATTGATGTTTAGGATTTAATGGTGCTTTATACTTCTCTAATTACTTGATCTCTAGGCTAGATTCTCAAGGTATTATAGATCTTGATCATATGTGTTTTGTTTCCCGGAAGGTGTTCGGTAAAATGCTTGAATGAACTAATTAAAGAATTTTCACTCTTAACCTAAGGAATTAGTTGTCTAAGGTGATGCTTCTCTCGAGAGAGCCCCGTATTAAAAACTTGTTATGCATACTTGTTGATTACTCTTTTCACAAATGAAAACTTGTTATTGATTTGGTAATTAACAATAGGATTAAACAATGATTAGTGTTATTAGCATAAAGATTATCTTTGCTAAATGGTATTTTATTGATATTCTTGCACGTTTTTTCTTGTAATTTGCAAATGAGATTTGAATGGTTGTATGATTAGCATTAGAGTTATGAATATGGAAATGAGATTAGTTTAATTAGTGATCATTAGCCATGTTTATCATTGTTTGATTGGTTGATGCATCATGGATCATCTCTAGATCATCTTATAACCTATCTTTTATCATGTTTAGTGTTTTATTTGCTTAATCTTCTTGCATTTTCATTGGTTGATTTTTAGTTGATTTTTATTGACTTTTAATATTTTCTTCCTTTTTTGCTTTTAATTATCTTTAGGGTCGTTAGTATAATCCACTTTCTAGATTTTAATTAGATTAAATAGTTTCTTTCATTTTGTATGTTGTTCTTTTCTATTAGATTAATACCTCAAATGTTAAATCGATATATGTAGAAGTTTGAAGAATTAATTACTTAAGAGGCAAAATAACTCGCTATCAACAACACCGATCCTATACTTGGTTAGGCGTTTTTTCGTGAAGTTAAACATTTTACATTACCATTATAAAGCTCTATCAATTCGGTTACATATTTTCATTTATCTTAATAACCATAGTAGATCTTCAATCAAAATCGAAACTAATTCCATATGTTCTACAGAAAGTTGGGTATTTTTGGTAATTAAAACATCTACAATGACTATTACATTCTTACCTAGAGCAACTGAAAGTTTTCACCATTATAATTCAACCACCAACAGTAAACTAAAACTCGGTTTCTTTTTGTTGTTGCAAATTACCAAAAATAGTCGAGCTTTAAAACTCCAAAATTATTTTAATTTTAATTTTTTTTTGTTTTATTTCAAATGTGTTATAAGTTTACATCTAAATATATATATGCATATTCTACCGTCGATACCCAGTTGATCACTAGGTTTCAACTCTCTATATAATATATTAGTAATAATCTAGCTATCATTAAAATAAGAAAAATAAAATAAAAAGTCGTGGTGTTGTCTCTTCACAATAACAATGACTATGCTTACAAAAAAAATTTAGCCTAACATGCCACCGATGAATGCACCTAATCCTATAAACACCGGCCACTGCATGTCGCCTCCTAATTATGATCAACCATGTTTGTCTACGACTACGAATCATTATTTCCATGATAATCTTATATATTAAACAACTAATCAAAAGTTTTATGTAGTCGTCACAACCATTAACAATATGTAAATATGTATACACTTATTATTTGCTGTCGTGAACATTTTTGTGTTTAGTTCTATCTATTTTCGGTTTCATTGAAAGCGTCGATTTGATGACGTGGACCTAAAGTGCGTGAAAGTAAAACCTTTGCTTGTTGATAGAACTGAATGTTCACACTTATATATTTTCTTTAATAAAAAACGTGAATTGGTGGCCTAAGTGCCACTCAACACTACTAATGAACCTTTGCCTAATTCAGTGGTAAACCCTTCACGGGTTTCACTTTCCCTTTTATTTTCTACTTCTTTTTTCTTTGAATAAAGTTAAATCATTCAGAATTAATACATTAAACATAGTAATACATCTTCGTTAATGCAAATATGAATGATTCAAGATCTAACAATTTGATTAATCGAACCAATAATATAAATATGCTTGTTCTTAGAAAGTATGTACTAGAAGAAGCTGTCTAATTTAATACTACTAAAAATAAACGTCATGAAGGGTTGACTTATGATACATAGATCTAGGTAAAGATCAGATTTTCGAAGATATGGATTAAAAGTAGATACAACAGAACAGAAACTAGAAAGAAAAAAAACGAGAGTTTTGGTTTTTTGGCCATCATTATTAATAAAAATTTAGTTCATTTATCATTTTTGATGGAATTTGGCAGAGAAATGCAGAAGTGTCAGGTAATGTGTAGAGAGTGAACCGTCAAAATGTTATTGGTCATTTGGAAATATTATAATAATGTAAAGTGGATCGATATGTGTAAAATATTTCGTGGAGTAAACCAAAAAGATTAACAACCACCAACCTTATAACCTCTCCCTTTGTCTATATATATAAATAAGCAACCCCACCATCGTCTTCCACACTGCCTCTCTTCTCTTCTCTCTCTAGTTAGTTCACTCCACATAATAAACACCAAAAATCTCATTTTTCATCTTAATTTCGCAATTTCTTGAATTGGGTTTGTTTCTTGATTGATTTCTTGAATCGAGCTGTTCTTGTTTTTTTTTTTTACTATCTTAAGTGTTAATAATCATGATTAGTCAAGATCATGAGGTTGGTAGTGATCAGACGCAAATCATAAAGGGTAAGCGTACGAAGCGACAGAGATCATCGTCATCGACGTTTTTGATGGCGGCGGCGACCACCACCGTAACCTCCACAAGCTCATCGGCCGGGAACGGCGGCGGAGAAAGAACGGTTTCCGACGAATACAACTCGGTAGTTTCGTCTCCGATAACTACAACTGATTGTACCGAAGAAGAGGAAGACATGGCGATTTGTCTCATCATGCTTGCGCGTGGAGCGGCTCTATCGCCGGATCTCAAGAATTCGAGAAAAACTGACAAAATTCTTCATCAGAAGATTTCGTCGACAGATAGTTCGAGTTTCTATGTCTACGAGTGTAAAACATGTACCCGGACGTTCCCATCGTTCCAAGCTCTCGGTGGACACAGAGCGAGCCACAAGAAGCCTAGAGCGTCGATAGAGGAAAAGACTAAACCACCCCTGATACAGGCCAAGTCTAGTGGGTCAGAGGAAGGGCGAAAAAGTCATTTAAAAGATTCCGGCTATGCCCTAGCTTCACAGTCAAGTAACATCATCATCAGCAAGGCAAACAAAGTACACGAGTGCTCGATCTGCGGTTCTGAGTTCACTTCCGGACAAGCCCTCGGCGGCCACATGAGGCGGCACAGGACAGCCACCACTACGGTTATCCCGGTCGCGACCTCGGAAGTTAGCAGAAACAATACAGAAGAGATTGAGAATTTGAGCCGGTCGATGGAACAGAGGAAATATTTACCGTTGGATCTTAATCTACCGGCACCAGAAGATGATCTAAGAGAGTCAAAGTTTCAAGGGATAGTGTTCTCAACCACACCAGCGTTAATAGACTGCCATTACTAGTTGTTTAAAGTTGAATATTTAGTTACATAATATCAAATTTGTGAATTCTTCTTCTATTACTATATTGTTGAATTGGAATTATTTAAAAAAATTGAATCAAAATATTAACTGATTTTATTTTTAAGAAAAAAGAGGAAAATGAAATGTATACAACTTATATTGAAAAAGGAGGAATAATATATAGTGGGAGTTAAGTAAAGGGTTGTGTGATAGTTAGATGATCTACTTGTTGAAGTAAGAATAGTTTGAGTAAGCAAGTGGTTAGTGTTCATGGTTGCCTTTCATTCACGAAAAGCAAGTGACTTCCAAGGCATCTTTTATTTCCCTCTTTTTAAGGTATTTTTTTATTTTTAACAAAAATACAAATTATGAGTTTTAATTTTAACATGTGAACCAAGCATTGCATTGCTTGTAGACGCCTCTTTCCCCCCACGATTACGCAGCCAAACGCTATCTTGTGGTGTTCTACTACTTTCAAACAAAATATGTCATAGCATAAAAAAAATATAGAACATAAACAATATAGAGAAATAGAGACGGAAACATTTTAAAATACTTACTAGTTAATTTGAACGTCTTAATTGCTAAAAAAAAATACTTAGTAGAGCTTAATCTTTTATTTGAGATTTTACTTTGTAATTTATCCTGTCATAGAAGCAAAAACACTGTAAAAATATATCTAACTATTTATTTATTTTGTTTAAACAGCAATGTCTCTATTATGACGTTATGCTATAAGGCCCGATGCTGTTTTACCATCATTCCCATTTCATAACCAAAATTTTATAAATACATTTATATATAGATTAACTGGCGTTACTTAAATTTTGATGTTAGTCACCTTAAACATGTTGACTAATTAACAAATAAACCTCTTTCTGGTGATCCCGAGATTAGTTTGAGAATCAAGTTATGATTTACTCAAGTCACAATGATCATATAATTAATTTTATATTTAGTAATGAATAGAACTAAGAGCAGGAACGCTGAACCCCCCTTGGAGGTTCTTAAAGATTATTTTTGGAAATGGATGAAAAAAATGAAAAATCAAAAAAAAAGGAAAATCAATAACAGAAAGACATGTGTCTTAAACAGTGTAAGAATCGGTTCTTACAAGCTCTTTTCTCTCCAACTTTTGATTTTTATATTATTATTTTTTCTAAGAACCTGTGTTAGAACCTCCGCTGTATATGCTCTAATAATGGCTCATTTTGAATATATGCTATAATGACCAACACTATTTTCCCAGCATTCACATTTCATAACCAAAAATTTGTAAATACGCATACAAATTAAACAGCGTTCGAATGCATATTACATATATGGTTTAAATAAAATGTTATATGTACATAAAAATGAATTGAAAAAATAGAAAGGCAGTGGACACACGAGATGGACGTGGTGACCAACTTAGGGTTTGGCAAGAGAATGACCACCACAACTAATAGACGTGGATTAGGTGCTTCTTTGGTTTTGGGTTGTTTTTGTTGGTCACCACATTTACACTTTTATTATATATGGATTAGTTTAATCAATTATAACGGACTAACAATTATTATAACATAACAGAAAGTAGAAAAAGCAACAAAAAAACTAATAATTAAAAAAACGGAAAAGATAAACAGTGACACCAGAAAAAGAAGAAGATAAACAGTGACAGCAGAAACAGTCACAAGATTCACTCACCGCTTCACTCCTTGCATCGAGTGCTTCCCCTCATAAAATTCATTCTTGCAGTTGCATTCATGATCCAACGTTTTATTAATCGAAATAAAATGTATGTTATTATTGTTCTCTCACGATGTTAGCCTGTCGATTAAACTTTATCTTTCTATGATTTTTTTTTTAGATCAGTAAGAAAATTGTAGAGCTACAATGTATAAATTGTGGTTTATATTCACTCTCTTCTCTAAATTGCTAATATTCATATGTACATGAGCAATAACATGAAAACCCAAGATAAAAAAATAAAATACTAAACAAAAAATAAAATATGTAGTGGCCTAGAGTTAACACAAGATGTTTGTTTTTTTGTGCTCCAGTTTAAACCCTCTTTTTAAAAAAAATATTTAAGGTCAACTTTGGATTAGTGAAAAATTATGAACGTAAAAATTGAGAACTTCCACATTATAAAAAGTACATGAATGTAAAACAACTGGCTGTCATTTACATCTTTTTTTCTTTTTTTGGCAACAACTGTCATTGACATCTAAGTATGTATTGAAACCGATATTTTCTGTTTTAAGATCTAGGAGTTCAACATCAATAATTCTTAAAGTAAACGAGACAAGATTTTTCTGTTAATGTTTTACCAAGCAAGGTTAGTAAAATTGAAATTTGAAAACATATACCAAACATGTGTTATAGTTATAGTTATGTTAGTTTACAGAGAAGCTTTAGGCATCTCTCCACAGAGATTTGAGGGCTGGTCTTAGGAGGATGTTCGTGGCAACAATGAAGTGAATTCTAGTTCTTAAAGATTTTGGCAAAAACGGGGTGGTCTACGTTTTGGCGTGTGATTGCTGCTCTCCCATCTGGATTTGTTTCGGTTTTAGTCTTTAGGCCGGGCCTTACTCTTAGCCTTTCGTCTCCGTCGTATCTTTGTGGGCGTAGTTAGCTTGTAGTTTTATTTTCTGATTGTCTGTATTCTTTGTTCTCTCTGTAATTCTGTCAAAAACTGAAAACCGGTAATAAATTTTAACATTTTTACCAAAAAAAAAACTCTTAGTTTGGTCTTAGTCTCTTAGACATGGCTTCATTCGGAACCTCTGTATATGGGTTCAGTGATCTTCTGGCCCATTATTTGACTTTCTTTAAAAGAATATTGATAATCTTTTTTTTTAATATGTTTTCATGCATTTTATATTTTTGCCGTTTCTGTTTTAAAACTTAACACTTTAGTTTAGCTGATGAAAAATCCATATATGTAGGTCTACCTAATTAAATTTCCCATTATCATAAAGTCAACTATTTCATATTTAAATAGTGTATAAGATTAAAAGATATAGTAATTAATTATGTGGTATATACCAAACATGTGTCATACTTATGTATGTTGCTTGTTTTATTGTTGTAACTCTTAGTTTGGTTTTATACATTGCTTCATTCGGAACCTCTGTATATGGGTTCAATGATCTTCTGGCCCATTATTTGACACTTTCTTTAAATGAAAATTGGAAATGTTTTTTTTTGGTTAAATATGTTTCATGCATTTTATATTTTCGCCGTTTCTGTTTTAAAACTTAACACTTCAGTTTAGCTGATGAAAAATTCATATATGTAGGTCCACCTAATTAAATTTCCCTTTATCATAAACTCAACTATTTCATATTTAAATAGTTTATAAGATTATAAGATATAGTAATTAATTATGGGGATGGACCAGGTTGCTTCCAGTTCTAAGCCAACTTGTTACGCCTAATTAAACTAAAAATTCCCTTAGCAAGTCATGTCGCACACCACCCGTTCCCTCCAACCATTTCATGTTGCCATTTGTACCCTGATATTCACAAATAATTACCATTTACTATTATCACAACAGAAATCTTTTTCTTTTTGGATTAAAAAGGGGATTAAGATTCATTATTTGATGTAGGCATCGGCGTTCATATATCCGTTTGGGTTCGGTTTGGTTCTTTTGAATTTTTGGATTTAAGCATATAAGATCTATTTGAATATTTTAAAATTTTGATTCAGGTTCGATTCGGTTTCGTTCGGATTCAGTTCGGTTAGTGTCCGCCAAATCACAGAACACAAATAAAATTGGTTATATTTAAATAAAAATTTGCTAAATTTATGAAAAATATAATAATTTTTTTGTATATTTCATTTATTTTAGATTTTTAGTTATTTTGGTTTAAAGCTAGTCAATATATTTGAATTTATAATTATAATTTTGGATAACAATATTATATTAAATCTAAATATAATTAATATTTTAGATATATAACTGTAGTTTAAATATTTTAAATATCCACACGGTTTTTTGGTTCGGTTCGGATTCAATTTCGGTTCAGATATAAGATTTTATGATCTGTTTGAGTATTTTGTCAGTTCGGGTTCAATTTCTGTTTTCGGTTCGGATTCAATTTGATATTTCGGTTATGGATATTTGGTCCATGCCTAATTTGACGCATTGGTTTCTAGATTATTCAAAGAGAATATGATTTTATATATATCCTTATATAAACAATAATTTTGTGGAAAATGACTTGGATAATTCATATGAGGATAATTTATGCGTCAAATAGCATTGTTAAATCCGGATATTATATTCTTTTTCTATTTGAAGATTTGTTTTTATCTTTTTTTTTCCCCTCAAATAAGTTAATTTACTTAATCATGTTTTTCTCTTCTTGTGCAGATCGATAAAGGCTGCGCCACAATGAACCTTTCTTTTTTTGCTATTAGACTTGATGAGCTAATTTAACTATTGGACCGGATTATATGAGGAGTGTTAATCCTACCACCAACAATATATTTAGAAGATTTGCTGATTGAAACAAATTCATGTTCTATGATCTTATTAGTGAAGGGACAAATATAAAGAAAGCAAGCTTAAGTTAAAATCTTGAATTAAAATACTATAGAAAGTGTGTCTCTTGGTTTGTTTTTTCTAACTTCACAATGCAAAAAAATCGGTGGGTTTAAAGAAATCAGCTCTGAAGAAGTATCATAACCAACCAAGAAATTGTTCTCTGCTCTGTTACCAAACATAGGAACTTTAGCAACCAGTGTCATCGGACTACACATAATCACCAAACAAAAGACATCTCCTCCCATATCCATATATGTATTGTACTCATCCAAATGCATTGTAATCATTGGAAATATATCCATGGCCGTCCATTTGTAGCAAATCGTGTCGGCCAAGTAAGTTAATTGTTCCGCTGTCACAACATTTTTCACTGCCTCCTTCACTAGGTTGCAGTAGCTCCCGACAAGTAGGCATAAGTGGTTTCAGATTAATTTCTTGAATTGGGTTTGTTTCTTGATTGATTTCTTGAATCGAGCTGTTCTTGTTTTTTTTTTTACTATCTTAAGTGTTAATAATCATGATGAGTCAAGATCATGAGGTTGGTAGTGATCAGACGCAAATCATAAAGGGTAAGCGTACGAAGCGACAGAGATCATCGTCATCGACGTTTTTGGTGGCGGCGGCGACCACCACCGTAACCTCCAGTAGTTCATCGGCCGGGGATGGCGGCGGAGGAAGAACGGTTTCCGATGAATATAACTCGGCGGTTTCGTCTCCGATAACTACAACTGATTGTACCGAAGAAGAGGAAGACATGGCGATTTGTCTCATCATGCTTGCGCGTGGAGCGGCTCTATCGCCGGATCTCAAGAATTCGAGAAAAACTGACAAAATTCTTCATCAGAAGATTTCGTCGACAGATAGTTCGAGTTTCTATGTCTACGAGTGTAAAACATGTACCCGGACGTTCCCATCGTTCCAAGCTCTCGGTGGACACAGAGCGAGCCACAAGAAGCCTAGAGCGTCGATAGAAGAAAAGACTAAACTACCCCTGATACAGGCCAAGTCAAGTGGGTCAGAGGAAGGGCGAAGAAGTCATTTAAAAGATTCCGGCTCAGCCCTAGCTTCACAGTCAAGTAACATCATCATCAGCAAGGCAAACAAAGTACACGAGTGTTCGATCTGCGGTTCTGAGTTCACTTCCGGACAAGCCCTCGGCGGCCACATGAGGCGGCACAGGACAGCCACCACTACGGTTATCCCGGTCGCGACCTCGGAAGTTAGCAGAAACAATACAGAAGAGATTGAGAATTTGAGCCGGTCGATGGAACAGAGGAAATATTTACCGTTGGATCTTAATCTACCGGCACCAGAAGATGATCTAAGAGAGTCAAAGTTTCAAGGGATAGTGTTCTCAACCACGCCAGCGTTAATCAGAGGCGGAGCTAGGATTTTGGGGGCCCTATTCATAAAAAAATACGAAATCATAATATTCTTAATATATAACAATTTTGAAATCATCTAATATCTATTATCACCTAAATTTTTATTCTTTTGTCAGTTTTTTTTTTTTTACAGTTTTGGCAGTTTTTGTTTTATATATTTGGGTAACTTTTGTTATATATTTAATATTGTATATGTATATACATATATTTTTAAAAAAATTGGGGGCCCTAAAAAGTGGGGGGCCCCATTCAAAAAAATCAAAAAAATGTGTCAAACGCCGGCTCTGGCGTTAATAGACTGCCATTACTAGTTGTTTAAAGTTGAATATTTAGTTACATAATATCAAATTTGTGAATTCTTCTTCTATTACTATATTGTTGAATTGGAATTATTTAAAAAAATTGAATCAAAATATTAACTGATTTTATTTTTAAGAAAAAAGAGGAAAATGAAATGTATACAACTTATATTGAAAAAGGAGGAATAATATATAGTGGGAGTTAAGTAAAGGGTTGTGTGATAGTTAGATGATCTACTTGTTGAAGTAAGAATAGTTTGAGTAAGCAAGTGGTTAGTGTTCATGGTTGCCTTTCATTCACGAAAAGCAAGTGACTTCCAAGGCATCTTTTATTTCCCTCTTTTTAAGGTATTTTATTTTATTTTTAACATAAATACAAATTATGAGTTTTAATTTTAACATGTGAACCAAGCATTGCATTGCTTGTAGACGCCTCTTTCCCCCACGATTACGCAGCCAAACGCTATCTTGTGGTGTTCTACTACTTTCAAACAAAATATGTCATAGCATAAAAAATATATAGAACATAAACAATATAGAGAAATAGAGACGGAAACATTTTAAAATACCTACTAGTTAATTTGAACGTCTTATTTGCCAAAAAAAAAAAAAAAAAAAAAAACTTAGTAGAGCTTAATCTTTTATTTGAGATTTTACTTGTAATTTATCCTGTTATAGAAGCAAAAACACTGTAATAAATATATCTAACTATTTATTTATTTTGTATAAATAGTGATGTCTCTATTATGACATTATGCTATAATTAAGGACCAATGCTGTTTTACCATCATTCCCATTTCATAACTAAATTTTTATAAATACATTTATATATAGATTAAATCGCGTTACTCAAATTTTGATGTTAGTCACCTTAAACATGTTGACTAATTAACAAATAAACCTCGTTTTGGTGATCCCGAGATTAGTTTGAGAATCAAATTATGATTTACTCAAGTCACAATGATCATATTATTAATTTTATATTTAGTAATGAATATAACTAATAATGACTCATTTTGAATATATGCTATAATGACCAACACTATTTTCCCAGCATTCACATTTCATAACCAAGAATTTGTAAATACGCATACAAATTAAACAGCGTTCGAATGCAACATATATGGTTTAAATAAAATAGAAAGGCAGTGGACACACGAGATGGACGTGGTGACCGACTTAAGGTTTGGCAAGAGAATGAGCACCACAACTAATAGACGTGGATTAGGTGCTTCTTTGGTTTTGGGTTGTTTTTGTTGGTCACCACATTTACACTTTTATTATATATGGATTAGTTTAATCAATTATAACGGACTAACAATTATTATAACATAACAGAAAGTAGAAAAAAGCAACAAAAAACTAATAATTAAAAAAACGGAAAAGATAAACAGTGACACCAGAAAAAGAAGAAGATAAACAGTGACAGCAGAAACAGTCACAAGATTCACTCACCGCTTCACTCCTTGCATCGAGTGCTTCCCCTCATAAAATTCATTCTTGCAGTTGCATTCATGATCCAACGTTTATTAATTGAAATAAAATGTATGTTATTATTGTTCTCTCACGATGTTAGCCTGTCGATTAAACTTTATCTTTCTATGATTTTTGTTTTAGATCAGTAAGAAAATTGTAGAGCTACAATCTATAAATTGTGGTTTATATTCACTCTCTTCTCTAAATTGCTAATATTCATATGTACATGAGCAATAACATGAAAACCCAAGATAAAAAAATAAAATACTAAACAAAAAATAAAATATGTAGTGGCCTAGAGTTAACACAAGATGTTTGTTTTTTTGTGCTCCAGGTTAAACCCTCTTTTTAAAAAAATATTTAAGGGCAACTTTGGATTAGTGAAAAATTATGAACGTAAAAATTGAGAACTTCCACATTATAAAAAGTACATGAATGTAAAACAACTGGCTGTCATTTACATCTTTTTTTCTTTTTTTGGCAACAACAGTCATTGACATCTAAGTATGTATTGAAACCGATATTTTTGTTTTAAGATCTAGGATTTCAACATCAATAATTCTTAAAGTACACGAGACAAGATTTTTCTGTTAATGTTTTACCAAGCAAGGTTAGTAAAATTGAAATTTGAAAACATATACCAAACATGTGTTATAGTTATGTATATTGCTTGTAACTCTTAGTTTGGTCTTAGACATGGCTTTATTCGGAACCTCTGTATATGGGTTCAGTGATCTTCTGGCCCATTATTTGACTTTCTTTAAAAGAATATTGATAATCTTTTTTTTAATATGTTTTCATGCATTTTATATTTTCGCCGTTTCTGTTTTAAAACTTTACACTTCAGTTTAGCTGATGAAAAATTCATATATTAAATTTCCCTTTATCATAAACTCAACTATTTCATATTTAAATAGTTTATAAGATTATAAGATATAGTAATTAATTATGGGGATGGACCAGGTTGCTTTCAGTTCTAAGCCAACTTGTTACGCCTAATTAAACTAAAAAATCCCTTAGCAAGTCATGTCGCACACCACCCGTTCCCTCCAACCATTTCATGTTGCCATTTGTACCCCTGATATTCACAAATAATTACCATTTACTATTATCACAACATAAATCTTTTTCTTTTTGGATTAAAAAGGGGATTAAGATTCATTATTTGATGTAGGTAGCCCTGGGATATAAAATCGAACCGAAATTATCGAACCGAAACCGAACCGAAGTTTTATGAACCGAAACCGAACCGAACCGAAGAAAAAAACCGATTGGTAGTTTTTTTTAAAACAAAAAAAAACCGAATAACCGAATAACCGAACCGAAGTTCCTGGCCTATTATTCATTATTATAGACTTGTAGTTGTCGATCGGTTTTGATTTTCATAAAAGTTTCAATCTTCCAATATATATACTTTTGTCAGTTTGTGTTTGTGTGTTTGATGTATATATATACATATAGCCTTGGAATATAAAATCGAACCGAAATATCGAACCGAACCGAACCGAAGTTTTATGAACCGAAACCGAACCGAACCGAAGAAAAAAACCGATCGGTAAGTTTTCTAAAAACAAAAAAACCGAAAAACCGAGTAACCGAACCGTAACCGAACCGAAGAACCGAAGTCCCAGGCCTAGATGTAGGCATCGACGTTCATATATCCGTTTGGGTTCGGTTTGGGTCTTTTGAATTTTTGGACTTAAGTATATAAGATCTATTTGAATATTTTAAAATTTTGATTCGGGTTCGATTCGGTTTCGGTCGGATTCAGTTCGGTTATGGGTGTCCGCCGAATCAAAGAACACAAACAAAATTGGTTATATTTAAATAAAAATTTGCTAAATTTTTGAAAAATATAATATTTTTTTGTATATTTCATTTATTTTAGATTTTTAGTTATTTTGGTTTAAACTAATCAATATATTTGAATTTATAATTGTAATTTTGGATAACAATATTATATTAAATCTAAATATAATTAACATTTTGGATATATAACTGTAGTTTGAATATTTTAGATATCCACACGGTTTTTGGTTCGGTTCGGATTCAATTCCGGTTCAGATATAAGAGTTTATGATCTGTTTGAGTATTTTGTCAGTTCGGATTCAATTTCTCTTTTCGGTTCGGATTCGATTTGTTATTTCGATATGTATATTTGGTCCATGCCTAATTTGACGCATTGGTTTCTAGATTATTCAAAGAGAATATGATTTTATATCTATCCTTATATAAACAATAATTTTGTGGAAAATGACTTGGAGAATTCATATGAGGATAATTTATGCGTCAAATAGCATTGTTAAATCCGGATATTATATTCTTTTTTCTATTTGAAGATTTGTTTTTATATTTTTTTTCCTTAAATAAGTTAATTTACTTAATCATGTTTTTCTCTTCTTGAGCAGATCGATAAAGGCTGCGCCACAATGAACCTTTCTTTTTTGCTATTAGACTTGATGAGCTAATTTAATTATTGGACCGGATTATATGAGGAGTGTTAATCCTACCACCAACAATATAATTAGATAATTTGCTGATTGAAACAAATTCATGTTCTATGATCTTATTAGTGAAGGGACAAATATAAAGAAAGCAAGCTTAAGTTAAAATCTTGAATTAAAATATTATAGAAAGTGACTCTCTTGGTTTGTTTTTTTAACTTCACAATGCAGAAAAATCGGTGGGGTTTAAAGAAATCAGCTCTGAAGAAGTATCATAACCAACCAAGAAATTGTTCTCTGCTCTTTTACCAAACATAGCAACTTTAGCAACCAATGTCATCGGACTACACATAATCACCAAACAAAAGACATCTTCTCCCATATCCATATATGTATTGTACTTATCCAATACAAGATCCGCACTGCCATCAAAATGCATTGTAATCACTGGAAATATATCCATGGCCGTCCATTTGTAGCAAATCGTGTCGGCCAAGTAAGTTAATTGTTCCGCTGTCACAACATTTTTCACTGCCTCCTTCACTAGGTTGCAGTAGCTCCCGACAAGTAGGCGTAAGTGGTTTCAGATTATGAGTATGTTCCCGTCTTAGGCATATAACATTGTCTCCAATGTCTCAATGTGGTTCTCCCCAACGTCGACCGCGTCTAGGTTTAGGTAAAAGAAAATGGGTTTATCATGCTTCATAAGCATAGTGGCTGCCACTGTCCCATCTCCTGCCACAATAGTATTACTTCCAGAGTCCCTCACCGGAAAATCAGTGAGAGAGAAGACCTAGAAAGTTTTCGCCCATGAAATATCATGGTTTTTATGGCTTTTAAGCCATGATATATGTATGTAATCGAGTTTTTTATAGTGTCTTTCGATTCTTTTCAGGTGTTTAACATGTTTTAGCACGTTTGAAGCATATTTGGACATTATGGCGCATTCTGGAGCTATTTAGAGTTTTCATGCGAAAGGAGAGAAGTTGGTTCGATGATTTGAGACTTGTGTCGATCGACACTTCTCTTGTGTCGGTCGACACAGATCAATGAAAAGATTTCATGCGTTTACCGTAAGTTCTTCGGTCTAAAATATCGTCATAAGGAGCCCGATATTCATAATGTGAGTTAGTGTCGATTGACACTGCCTTGGTGTCATTATTCAGGAAGCTTTCACGAATTTTTAGAGACTTTAGAGAATTGTAGCTTGGCCCAGAAGGAATGAGGCAACCTCTGCAGAACATGTGACGTTGGTTATGTCTCAGGAAACTGACATGTTCCAAAACATAGGATTTCTTAAAAATCTAAGCAAAACAAAATAAGCTTGATTTTGGAACCTGAGACACTAAAATTCCCACAAATGTGATTTAGACATGTGCGACTACGAGTTTCAATTGGAGATTTCCGGGATTTTAGGGTCCATTGGAATGGTGATTTTTTTAGAGATTTCACCATTTGGGATAAAACAATGGGTTAAAGTGTAATTGAGTCAAAATTAGATGTAATCAGGTTGTATTCCGTTTTAATCAAGTTTACTTTTATCAGTCATCCGTTAACGTTTATCTCAAAACACAAAACCATCATCATTTCAAATCCATGGATATTAAGATTTTGAACTTTCATTTGAGGGAGATATTAGTCTTGAACTTTCATTTTAGGGAGTTATAGATCTTTAACTTTTATTTCTGAGAGATTTAAAAAGAAGTATACTTATGGCATCTGGTGCAATACAATAGTTTTTGTAGGGAAATAGATCGTCAGCCCATGAATATTCAAATTAGGCAAAAAAATATATTTCCAAGAAATCTAACGTGGGAAATTGAGTTAACTTTGTAATGGAGGTGGTTTGAAGCTATTTTCATCCATATTAAAATTATTATGACCAATTTACTAGAGACATCTCAACACAGTTCGCACCTCAACCTCGCCCAAAATATGAAAATGCACCAGAGATTACGCCGACCGGAGCCACCCAATATCGCAATACCGAACTGGTCATACCGGCCAGGGCCGGTCAGTCTGAGCTGCCCATATTTACCAAAATGCCATTACGAACCCCTTGCATACAAATGTGTTTTGGACCTAATTTTTAGGATCTTCTCTTTTTCTAAGCTTTATTTTACATATTTTTTTATCCAAAAACTTTATAAACAATTTCTTTTAGTTTAATCAAATACTTCTTTAATTTTCTTAATCTTTCTTTGCTTAATCTCACTAATTATGTTTCTTAACTTTTTCCTTATGGGTTTAGTTGAGAAAACTATGATTAGTGCATAGTTAGCTTTATGATCTTATGATGAGGTTGATTAGGGTGTGATTAATGATATTAGTTTATGGTTAAGACTTAATGTTGATTGATACTTGTCTATTTGATGTTCTCAGTGATAGATTGGATTGAATTTTGTTAATATAGATCATAGAGAATTTCATGCCCGGGAGTTGTTTGATGAAATTCTCCAATGAACCAAATTTGTTGATTTGCATTCCTAACTCATGGAAATGATTTCCTAGGGTATTTATTGGTTATATGAACTTTTTTTTACATGCTAGTTTATTTCTTAATCACAATTGGAAAATTGTTATTTATTAGGGAATTGAAAATTGGACTAATATCAAGGAGTTGAATTAGTCTAGCTTAATTTTTTAAGTCTAAGTATTAGCAATGTGTAATGGATATTGAGTTTTAATTGAATGCTTTTCTATCTTGTGATTTGTAATTGGAAAGTGAATGATTACTTGATTCGCATAAGAGTCAATGTCATGAAAATGAATTAGCTTATATTTATGTTCTTAGGTCATGTTTAACATTGTATGAATGTATGATCATCATAGATTAACTCTCGATCATCGAAACTCCACAACCTCGTCCTAGGATTCATCTTTATCATTTGATTAATCCTCTTTAGCTCTTTCTTGCTTGTTTCTATTTTCTTATCTCTTTTTAATATATTAGGATTGTTGGATTCAAACCCCTTTTATTGACTTCTTTAGATTAAGAAGGTTGTATATATTCCTAGTGTTCTAAACTTAACCATTTGGAGTGATAACCTCAATGTATACTACAATGACAAGTTTCTAGTATGTTTCGGAATTGATATTGCTAGAAACTGAAAATTCTACTTACCAATTATAACCATCACCCTTGAAGAAGACCACATGACCAATCTTATGAACTCTGTTTTCGGAAAGCTAACTGAAGCTAGTAGCAAGATATCATCATCCGTCAGTCTTCACTTCATGATTTCTAGGCAGCTTATCATCAGCAAACTTTTGGGATTTGGTACTTGTTTGCTGGTCAACCAATCCGGTTCTCACTAAGAGAGTTTGTCATTGCTACCAGTCATTATTGCTACAAGTTACTAGAAATTGATGATGGTGATGATACTGGGATATCAGAGTATACAAAAGAAATTTTTGGAAATACGAAGAACCCAAAGCCAATTTGGATTACGAACATGTTTTTGGGGAAACCATACAAAGACAAGGAAGCGTCGAGCCATTATCAATTCCCAATTAAACGTAAAACCCATTATGATGGTCAAATATATCGACGTATTCCTTGCTTATTCTTGGGTCGAAATCATTCAACATGACTATACAATGCTTATAAGACGCACCATTAACTTGGCAAACTTTTTCCAAGAAACATGTGCTTTTCAGGGATTTGCACACGAGTTTCAAATTTATCGTTTTACATACCGCTCCCAATATGTTGTCTAAAGATGTCAAAAAGAAGTCTTTGTTTGATGAAGTTGACAAACAGGATATTGTCCAATTGCTGTGTCCTGGTGCTAAAAAAACCAATCAATATCAGCATGCATTACGTTAATGTACTCGACAAAAAAACACAAGGTATCCCCCCTCTACACATTCGCCAACATATTTATTACATAGTTATATTTTATTATATAATAATAGTCAAATACGCTCAACATATTCACTTACATATTCATAAATAGTTTTCTTCTTTTTATCTACTAATAGTCAACTGTGTCAAACATCATAAACATCTTGCTGCCAAAGCATTGATCAAAGATGAAGACAACGTTTTTGATGAGATTGAGATGAGCCGGTCTGATGAGGAAAAGGACTCACTTGTTGACCATTTACTTGATGAAATGGAGTATGGTGACCTTCACAAAGAAATCATCGGTTGGTGGAAAAGATGCTTCTGGCAATTTCAAGTCAAACAAGGCTCAGACTTCAACAGATCCGACTACATCTATTGATATCAATGTCAACCAAGTACTAGATTATGCTGCATCTGTTTTTTTCCAGAAAGTTGTCGATCCCAACAGTTTGCTAATGAAAGAGTTATCCTTTATGAAAAAGAATCTTTCCCTGATATGTTATCATTTTGTCATAAAGCTTTCCAGCCTTTCTGTGAAGATTAGTAAGCTTAAGATGGGTAGAAACGTCCAAAGAGAACGTAATCAACCTTATTAATTCTAACACTGGCGACATCATTTCAGAAGATGTTTCAAATAACGAATAAGAAAACAAAAACGATGTGGATAGCAATGATGAAGAGGATGGCAAAGCTGACGATGAAGACAAAAACACTGATAATATAATATTTTCTATGTTGGAAAAATTTAAATAATGAGGATGATAGTCGCCCGAAAGGCTCACATGATAATCCATTGTAACATGTGAAAATAATTTTCCGACTTTAGTTAATTCAATTATATTTCAAAATAGCTAATTACAATTTACTAATAGCGTTTCATTTTACAAGACATAGAAGAGGATTAATTCAAACCTTCTTGGCCAGCCTAACCATCCAAAAAGGTATAATATTTGTTGTGAAAAGTAGCTAACTAAGGAATCATCGCTAACGCTTCATATAGGGCAAGGAAGAGGATTCAAATCTCCACAACGAACCTAAAGACCTTGTCGACGTAATTAAGTGTAAAATACATTGCTACTAAGTACCAATTTTTAGAATATAGAAGAAAATATAAATAGCTAACTATCTCTTATCATTATTAAATGATTGCATCAAACTATATAGTTATTTGTCTCGTAGTGATAGTAGTAACATTTCACTTTTAGGACAAGGAAGAGGATTCAATTCTTCCAGACGATGCTAACGATCCAAAAAAGGTAAATACATTGGAACAAAGTAGTAAAATATTTGTTGACAAAAGTAGCTACCTAGGAAATCACCACTAACACATCAGGTTACAGGCCATGGAAGAGGATTCCAATCCCCAACAAACTTAAAGATCATGTCGAGGTAATTATAATGTCAAATATGTTACTAATAAGTACCAGTTTTAGAATATAGAGTACAATAAAATAGCTAACTATTTTTGCCTATCTAATTAGCTATGTCGTAGTGATACTAATAAAGTTTCATTTTCTAGGACAAGGAAGAGGACTCAAATTTTCCAGACGATTGTGACGATTTAAAGAGGTAAATGCATTGGAATAGAGTAGTAAAATATTTGTTCTGAAAATTATCTAGCTAAGATGGTCATACCAACAACTTGTTTTTCAACACATCTTGTCTCAATCTCCATCTTCCTTTCGTTGGTATACATAAACCATCATCCTTTCGAATCTTTATAATTTCTGATGTGATTGTATATATATGTCGAATAAATATATTTCATTTCTTTTGACAGGAATGTAATCGCCATGAAATATTTATCCCACGATAAGTACCTTTACAAGAATCAAAGATAATTTATCTTTTTATACCTCTGTGACTATTCCTCTAACATTCTCGAAATGATTAGGAACAAGTTTACTAACTCTCAATTGAAAACTGTTGAGCTGATACAATGATACTATAACCCTTCAATGTAAAGCGCGATTGAAGCTTCTACATGATCAGTTGAATCGAAGAGTCTGCTTCCAGAACAATCCTCTGCGACCTGGTGATGAAATTGTACTTTCTCGACGAATCTTATTCGGCTGATCTCGTACCATGAATCTTTAACAGTTGAGAATGACTTTCCATCTTCCTTCTTTGACACCATTGATGCTCTCTACGCACTGTGTAGCATTTGGTTGGCTGTTCACAACTGATCATTGAAAATTTATGAAAGGAGATTGAAGAAGTGAATGTGTATGATAGTACCATTTGACAAGCATTGTTTTTGATAGGGAAAAAAATCTTTCCAATGTATTACTCTATTTTTATTTTAAAATGGAATCATTACAAAATAGAGTTGAGTCTTTGAATGGTAATTGCGGTCAGGGCGGATTAGTCTGTAAGCGGTCAAGACCGCTTTTTTCACCATTCGCAATTTTTGATTAAGTCCGCTGCGGACAGAAAATAATTAAAGTAGTCCGCTGCAGGCCAAGTGCGGACCATTTTTACAAAGAAATAAATTCAGTCCGCAGCAGACTGTATCCGCCCCAAAAATAAATTGTTCTATTCCGCAGTTAGTTTTGTCCGCCCTCACCGTAGTTACCATTCAAAACTTTAATAAAATCGAAAATGGAGCTGACTCACCGCTCTACAATAATCTGGCTTCCAATTTCGGAAAAATGAAAAGAAAATCACAAAACCGGTTTGACAATAACCGAGACCAAATATAGAAATGGGTCCATAGACCAAATATATGAGACGATGACTCTTCTTCTCAAAGCTTCACGTTACACAGCACGATAAGAAGCCTTCAAATTCCTTCGAATCGACATTGTTTGCTTCACTTAATTTTCTCCCGCTAACGATTCTCTTATTAAGGTTGGTTTCTTTCTTTTTACTGTTCTGGGTTTTCTCTTGTCGCTTTGAAATCTTTAAATCTCCATTCTCACTGTTTTCTTTTCGAACATCATTTCGTTATTTCCGAATCGCGAAAAGAATCTTGAACTGAGTTTCTGTTTTTTTTTTTTCTGTTTCCTTGTAAAACTTTTCACTTTTCCGTTTCAATAGTGAAATTCCTACAGGAAATGATGGGTTCCGACAAATTTCTACAATCTTAAAACCACAATCTTCTTTCTTCGTCTCCTTTTTTTGACTGATTCGGGTTTGCCAAACCCTAGATTTCGATTTCGGTTCAAACAGCTTCTATTCGTGTTGTCTTCTTACTCCAAGTTCATCACTTTTGCTGGGTAATGTGTCCATAGCTCTCTTGTGTAATTAGGTTATGTTTTACTCTGTAGAAGACAAATGATTTAATCTTGGAGATTAAAGTTTGCCTCGTAGAATGAGTTTGTTTCCAAAAATGCATTTTTTTAATATCTTGGTTTGTTTTGTTTGAAAGCAGCTCCTTATGCCTCTCAAACACTCTTCTTTTGTTGGTGCAAGTGTTTTTCCTCATATTTTGCTTATGAGTTTGATTGTTATTCTACAGGGTTCTTTGCCATCTTCGTCAGAACAATTGACCATGAGAGCAGCTTCTTCAGGTCACGGATCTGCCCACAGATGGTTTAGTTATTATTTTTGTTTACAAGAATGTTAAGAGACATTGCGGTTTGTGTAGTTAACCATTCAGAGGTTGTCAACGGAGGTGGGGTTCATCTTCCTAACATCTCACATGGCGGATCCTCAGTCAACAATCCTATGGGACAGAATCCTCTGATACATTTGTTTAGTGACCCATATGAGTACGAACTGGTGAAGCTGCTCAGAGAAGAAGAGAAATTAAAGAAGAGCTTTGAAGAAACGGTTAGTTTTTACTGTATCTCTGTATTCGGTTTTCTTTCTTCTCTGCTCATTCTCTTAGTTCCTAAGCAGACATCAGAACTGATGGCTGAACTCGAGAGGAAGATGGCTGAACTCGAGAGGAAGATGGCTGAAGTACGGAGCGAGTATGAAAGGGAATCCAAAGAGTTAGATGCTGCATATAACGCCCAAGCAAGAGAGGAAGAAGTCAATAGGTGTTTTGTTGAAACGAGCAGTCTCCTGGGGAACGCTTTCGTGTGGAAATTTTCACAAAGGAGCGAGTCCTCCACTCTGATTTAGCAGTTGTAATTAAGGATGTTAAAACTGACTGTTTAGGCCCGAACCCGATTAGGCTCGTTTAGAGATGAACTTGTTTAAAGCCTGTTTAAAGCCTGTTTATTTAAAGTCCGTTGGGTTTGCTAAACCCGTTTAGGCCTATTTACGTTTTTTTATAATTTCTTATTTTAGTATTTATTTGATAATTCTTATTATGGTTTTTACCAGTGTTATATTCTTTTGACGTATTGATATTCGTTTTAACAATTTTGAAATATGTTAGAATGAGTGGCCCTGTTCTTTTTGTTCCCGCTGCGGCAACGACTACAATCAATAAATTACAAAGAACTTATTAAATTAGTTCTTTTCCGGTTGACGCAGCATCACTTTTACTTTAAGTTGAAGACTAACTTTCAACCGACCGGAAAAAATGGCGTCCAGCTCTGTTTTAGATTGGAGAAGAATTTCAGTTTTCAGCATTCAATTTTCTCTCACCCACATATCATTTTCCCTGGTTTATGTTCATTTTTTTGACGCATATAGCTGCCGCAGCGGGAACAAAAAGAACAGAGCTAATGCCTAACAATAACTCTTGATTTACGGTTGACAAAAGAAAAAGTCTTGATTTATGATATACAATCAAAACGAGTTTTAATGGTCCAGCTTCTACAATAGTACAACTAAAGAACTAAAAAAAGATCAAGTCTGATCAAATTTACATAAGTCTTAATTCAGAAAAACAACAAAATATATGATAGTTTTTGGTTCCTAATGAAACACAACACAACGAATTTTTCTTGGAACACTCTTTTCCTGCTCCAGCTGAACACCACCACTGCCAGAACATCAACAAACTTGCTAGGATCCTGCAGCAACAACCAACAAAGCCACTTACATGATTCTCAAAAAGATCAACCATAATATTCAAAAGTACAATAGTACATTGCCAATTATGCTAAATGGTCACGGACAATATCACAAAGCCATATGGTTTTTTCCAGTCAAGTAACAATTATTATCTATATTACAAACACTGGAAAACAGAAAAATATATACAAGAAACTTCAACTCCACTTAAGGAACAACATGCTTTAATATGCAGGTATTATTAGTTCAATGCAAAGCGAGCTGAAACATTTTGAATAAAACAAGTTCTATTAAGATGTAGACAAGTCTAGAAGCAAAATCAGAACTTCAGCGACCAAAAAGAATCGCAAGTGATCATATTTGAACAATTTAACTAGAGACAGAGACTTGTTTCTCTGTTATTATAGAAGCTTCTAGGTAACTTAATTATGTCTGAGAGTTGATCTTCTCATGATTATTGGATCTATTGGATCTAGGTTTAGAACCCATCCATCAGCCCATTGGAAATTTTGTCAATTAAATAATTTATCTCGACCCAAGAAGACAAACCCGCTAAGGAGTCAAACGGCCCAGCAGGAAATCAGTTTTCTCACGCTATAAATAGGACCTTTCACTCTTCATTTTAAACATTGTATTTTCGCGAAGGCTCCGATCTAGTTTTATAAAGCTCCGAGCTCAAGCAGCATTTAGGGAACACGTCATTCGACGGACTCCCACCTCGTACCATCTTATTCATTGTTCGGCTTCGGCCTTAACGTTAATAGAACTGTTTCCGATCTCACTTAAAGTTTATCTCCCACCTCGTAGTTTGGAATTCTCTGATCGTAACCGATTCTTTGGACTAGATCGAAATTCCGTAACAACAATTGGCGCCGTCTGTGGGGACAACAAAATTCTTATGTACTCTAAGACGAATCCGAAATGACAGGACCCCTTTCAACGAGTAACAACCCAAAATCGTCCGAGCAAACTCCGAACCCGCTCCCTCCGAGCTCGACCTCACCAAGCCCGTCGAAGGAGGCACATTCACCAATCTCACCAACCAATACCCAGACTAACCAAACTAGAGTAACCAACACCCACCAAGACGGAACGCGTCCAGGCACTCAAGACCATGACTTCTCCTCCCTCATAAAGACTCTGATGACAAAAATCGACGAGCTTACTCGAGACAACAACGCCCGATTCGACCTACTCGCGAGCAATCAGGACACGTGCAGGGAACGTATTAACGATTTACAAACTACCGGACATCAAGCGTCCCAAGCAACTGACAACCTACATGCGGCTCCAAAGGGTTCTTTTCGGTGAGACACCACCCCTAAACACCAAATCAAGCATGCGACCACCAATACCCTCGGGACCGTCGCCGACCGGATTAATCCGAAGTAAGGTAGAAGCCAGCAGAAACAACGAGCTCGAGTCACTCAAGATTCAGGTTGACTACATGACATCAAAAGTCCATAAAGCGACTAGCTCAGCCCCTAAAATAGATCAAGTCCTGAAGGAGACGCAAAACACAACATTCACGGGCAAAATAACAGAAAATACCGATGAGGCACCCGAGAAGATCAAACTGCCGACCTACGAAGGAAACTTAGATCCCCGACAGTACCTGACGGCTTTCAGTATTGCAATGGGACGAGCTTATTTTTTGCCCAAAGAGCGTGACACTGGCTTTTGCATGCTATTCGTCAAAAACCTGAGCGCCGCCCTCAACTGGTTCTCACGCTTGGAGGCGCACTCTATCGACAATTACCACCAGTTGACAACTACTTTTTTGAAGCATTACTCCTTGTTCATCCAGGAGGGAGCCTCAAGCGCCGACCTCTGGGCTGTGAGCCAGGGACCAAAAGAACCTCTCAGGTCGTACATCGACAGGTTCAAAGTTATCGTCTCAAAAACATTGTAACTGATAACGAGGGACTCCCGGCGCTTCGAAACGGGCTTTGGTACGAATCACCATTCTGTGACGAGCTGGCCATAAACAAACCACAAAACCTTGAAGACACCCTTCACCGAGCAGCCGTCTTCATCGAAATAGAGGAGGAGAAGGACCTACTCGCCAAGAAGTTTGCCTCAGCCAAGAAGGGGAAGGATCCGACATCCGAATGCCTCGACGACAAGGGGAAGAAGGCAACAACGTGCTACGTCAACGAGCAACAAAAAAAACCAACAGACGACCCAACAGAAGGGGAGCAACCAGCCAAACAACCAACAAAGTCGACCATGGAATAAATACGAGCGAACCGACGATCAGGAAAAGGCTTTATGCACCTTCCATCAGCGCTCCAGACATAGCACCACAAAATGTTGACACCTCCAAATCCTCTTTCTCGGCGAATATCAGAATGGACTAACGAACATAACAAATCGAAACGCTCCAGCAGCACCCCTCGGGAATCGATAAACACCGCAGCAACACAAAAACAAGGGGGAAAGGTTCAAGCTCGTCCAGGAGGAAAAAGCGAGGCAACTGGGCCAACAACGAGTAGATCAAGGAGACATTGACACAGAATCACCAAAGCAGACCCGCGACGACGACAAGGAGGATACGCCCACGCCCATAAAATGGATCAATATGATCATGGGAGGACTCCCCACCTGAAACGATTCGGTAAGGTCAATAACAGCTTACAATCAGAAAGCTGACGTACGACAGCAGTGGAATAGGAACATCCCCGAAGAATTGAAACCCGACACCAAGATCACCTTCACCGCGGAAGACGAAGAAGGCCTCGATAAGACGCATAATGACCCGATCGTCATCGAACTCCAGATTGGCGACTGCAATGTCACCAAAATCATGATCGATACGGGAAGCTCGGTCGACCTCATATTCGGAGAAACCCTACAAAGGATGGAACTGCGCGACTACAGGATGAAGCGTTCAGAAGAACCCCACATCGGGTTCGCCAGCGACACGACTACCATGATCGGGACAATCAAGCTACCGGTACACGTCGCATGCATAACCAAGTCATCAAATTCATCGTCATAGACCGACCCGCAATCTACAACATGATATTGGGAACTTCATGGATCCACGCCATGAAAGTAGTACCCTCAACATACCACCAATGAATAAATTTCTCAACCCAGGAGGAATCTTCACGCTCCGTGGCAGTCAGAAAATCTTGAGATACTGCTTTACAGTAGAGCGCAGAGTAAGACATACATCATGCCTCATATCTGAGTACACGACCACCACCCCAGAATCAGAAAAAGTGGACAAGACTCGTCCCTTGGTTAAGAAGTCGCCCCAACGAGTCCCACCTTCATAAAGTAAACTCTAAAGTTCTGCCCAATATATATAAGTAATCGAGATGCGTCTCAAAACTTATAAAAGAAAGAACTACACTTGGCTTGATCTCTCCTCGGAGAGTACGTAGGCAACCTCTACAGGGTACAACCACCTCTATATTTTAATTCAAAAAATTCCTTCTCTTTTTCACATAACTACGCTCCCTAACACTTAACCATCGACATTCTGGCCAAATGATCGATCAAATAAACATGTGTTCCATGCTCAGTGACATTGCATCACATCGTCGATTTTAGCGACCTCAAACCGGGGCCAGACCCGCATAAGTCCTCAGAAAACGTTTCATAAGCCGAACCTCCTTCGCAAAACTATGTTCAAAGACTTCATAGGATAAGACGAGCACGTACTCGCACCTAGGAAACTAAACAAATGACGGGATAAGCCGAGCCAAAGCTCGCACTCACAAACATCTGTAAAAAAATGGACGAGCACTGTTTCGATCCGAGAAAATCAAAAACATGATTAGCCGGACACGTACTCGCACCTTAAATTTGATCTCGCCTAAAGCCGAGAAACCTCACGCATTCGCTTAAAGAAAAAAGGAAGAGAGAAAGAGACGAGCACAAGTCGAAAACAAACAAAATCTTTCCTTTCTTTTATTCCACTCTTGTCAAAATTTTAAGGAGATATACAAACAAAAAAAAACAACAAAGGGAAATCTAATTTCTTGAAAGGCGATTTCGTCCGAATCAGAGCTCGTGTGCTGAGCCCGATTTCATCCAACTAGGAGACGAGCTCCTTTCTTGAAAGACGATTTTGACGTCTGTTCCCGGCATGGCTATCCCCGAAAGGCAGAGGCCCATCAGTGAACATCGACGAAACCGAGTCGGGGAGGATCGTCATGGGGTAAAAGAACCCGGAAAAGCTAACCTCAGCACACCAAAAAGGATGACCGATCTCGGGATCCGAACCCTATGGTTCCCCTGGACAGTCTGATGCTGACGGCCCCCTCCAAAGGAATACACCCCCTTACGCGGAGGAAGAAAGCCAGTCCGACACCCCTTCTGTCGCCCTGCAAACACGAAAGAGAGAAACGTCAGGGCGACCCACCAACATCAAAGCAAAAAAAAAAGCACAAGCACCCAACGAACAAACAAAACGCTTACGTCAAAAGTGACAAGTTCAAGACGGAAAAACCCCCGGCACATTATTAAAATCAATGACGCATCAGACCCACCCAAACGGAGGAACTGTGCGTCGCCCTTAAGTTCAGAAAGGCGATAAACAAGGGCGGCTATCAGTATATTTTCTCATATCGACAAGCCCCCATTTCGTAGAAAAATACGAGTCCGCTCGACAACGACAAACACTGAAACTCTAGAGGCCGACGACGACCAAAAACAATGATAAACGAGAGACCCATTGGCAGAGCGGCCTTGCTGCCACGATCCACTGGGAGTCAGCCCTCCGCCACAAACCCACTCAGGAAACAAGGCACATAAGGAGGAAAAGGACTCTAAAAAAAGAGAAAAGCAAAGAACGATGAGTTATGAAAAAAATCAGAGAAGAAAGGGCAATATTTATAACCAAGAAAAGCAATGGTTGCCGAGAGACACATCCAAAGAAATGTGACTGTTGCCAACGCAACCTTTAATGTAAAAATGGAGGTACACTTTCCCATAAACATGCAAAACAGTTATTAAGAAACAATAATGACGCGTAGACCAAGCCTCATAAATCCAAAAGATACGTCCGTCGAAATACATCGAGACATTTTCGTACGATTACAGACAGAAAGCAAGGTCGCACCGACGAGCAGAAGCCAAGCACCAAGCACTAAACGACAGAACAATCACAAAACAAAAGAAGGCGAGAAGGAACAACACTAGGAAAGCGCAAAGACCAAAAACCATGAAAGATGAAAGCATCTAAAATATAAAAACCCGAGAACGGGGACACTGTTTATACAACAATCAAAAGACAAAACTAACTATTACAACAGGGAAACTATTCTGAGAGGTCGGACATACGAGGAACGTCTACACCTTCCACAACTAAGGATGCCACATTCGCCGTCCTTCGCGCTCCACTGATCCTTCGGGAGCAGCGGCGCCACTCAGAGAACCATGAAGCAGCGACATGCGCAGAATGTCGGGATCTAAGACATCATGTTGCAGCTCGTCGACCTCCCGCTCCAAGAGGGATTTATCCTTCTCGAGATGAGCAATTAGCGCAGGAGGGACAGGCACGCCACACTCCGCGAGTAGCCTAATTTCACCAAGGATGCCAACCACCTGGTTCAACTCCAAAAGTTTAGGAGAATAACGATCTCCTTGTTTTCTCTTCAACCTCAACTTGTCGAAACGAACATAAGCCTTCTTGTGCAAAACCTCTCGCTCACCAAGAATACGCTCGTCAAAGGAAGCCTGGAGTTCGTCACGCTGAGAAATCAAACGGTTGATCTCCGACCTAACAGAACCAGCCTCACGATCGGCCTTGCAAAGAAGATCATATTTCTCATCTTCAAGCTCGACCAACCTCTTCCCTAGATCCGCAGCATTTTGCTTCTCCGACGACAGGGCAGCAGAAATTCCCTTCGCCTTATCGAGCTCCTTGCGGACTTGTTTCAACTCGCGAGCAGAGCGTCATAGCGCGTCAACTTTGTCCCTAAGGACGCCCTCTGTCGACTTGGCATGCCTCTTCTCAGACTCATACGAATCCCTTAGCTGGTTAAGATTAGCATTGAACTACACAAAAAAAAAACTAATCAGTCCAGACACCCGTTCGCCCACCCAAAATATATACGTCAAAGTAGAACGCATACCATGACAAGGTGATGACTCATCTCTTCCTAAAGATGGGGCTTATGCATCTCGGAGGCAGAAACCAGCGTCTTGGGGGGGGGGGGACCAACCGCAATCTTCTGAATAAGATTGGCGCATGAAAACTTATCCCTCGCCAAGTCGCCAAGGGGTCCTTCCCCTTCTGAAGATACGACCAAACAGAGTCCCACAAATTTGGATTGACACTATCCGGCCTAACTGTCAGATCATCAGCACGAGTGATATATCATGGTTTTTACCGGTTTTATGCCATGATATAGTTGTGTTTTTAGTGTCTTTTGTGTTCTTTTAGAGTCTTTTACAGGTTTAATCAGGTTTGGAGCTAATGTGGAGATTTTGGAGTATTTTGGGAGTTTTGGAGCATTTTAGCCGAGAGTTTAACTCACTGTCCGATTTGATGATCATGCATCGATCGACACACCTTTGGTGTCGATCGACACACTAGCGAGATGGGCCGAAATACGGCGGTTAATGAAGTTATGAAGATTTGCAGAAAAGCCCAGAAAAGTTCCAGTATTTACACAGAAGCCCCAGCCGAGATTATGCCTATATATTTAGAGTTTTGACTTTTATTTTAGATACGCTTTCATACTTAGAGCTAAGAGATTTTTAGAGCTTTTGGGGCTGATCTAATCCTGTACTTCATCTATTTTGGAGAAGATTTCGAACCCCTTTATCTATTTAATTTCTTATATGCAATCTATCATTTCTATGATTTATGTTTCATTAATCATGTCTGAGTAGATTCATAGTTAGGTTTAGGGTTTCTCATTAGGGATTTGATGACTTGCTAGACTTGTTTAATTCAGTTAAGGATTCACATGATTAGAATGTTCTTCAAACTAAATTGTGCTTAATGCTAGTTCTAACCTGATCAATTAGAATCTAGATCTTAGGTTGCTAAATACGACACGAGAGTGTGGTTTAGAATCTGAACTATTTAGGTTGAGCAATTAAATTATTCGCAAAGAGATTTGGTTTAGTTTAATTGTGAACATATCGAACTTGAAATTAATGCTGGTTTAAATTGTTAGTAATTGCAAAGAGATTTGGATTACTGCACTTAGACTTAGAGGATTTTCGCAAAGAGATTTGGTTAATTCTAATTCCGTGATTTGAGTTCTAGAACTGAGTTTAATTTGATCCTGACTGATTAACTTGTCTGCTTGTCTGATTTCCTGAGAATTCCCTAGACTTAGCGCTTTTAGTTTATTGCTTTCAAAACAAATTCCTGCTACTGATTTACTTTATTGCCTTGCTTTTATTTCATTCACCACTTGCTTTATTCTTAGTATTAATCTCTACGGTTCTGATCTATCGAGACCAGAGTCTCTGTGGATTCGATACCCTATATACTACATTGACATTACTGTACACTTGCAGTTAGTATAGGGATTAAAACTCGACCTATCAAGTTTTTGGCGCCGTTGCCGGGGACTCTTAGAGTCTTCGATAGGACCAAACTTAGGGTTTTTACTAGGAATTTTTCTTTTTTGTTTTTGTTTTCGTTTTTATTTTATTTTACTGATTTTTTCTCTGTTTTCTCTCAGTCGCAGGTACCGATTTCGCCTTGCGTCGATCGTTGCACCTCTTGTGTCGATCGTCACTAAGCGATTTGAGATTGAATTGATCGTTGCACTGTTAGCATCGATCGTTGCTTGACGATTACAGACAGTTTATGCAGAAGCGTGAAACTCGAAGTAATCCGAACTTAAGCCTAATCAATCTCGATCTTGAAGAACTTGGACGTCTAGAGAGGACTAACAGAAGAGAAAGAAGAGAAAGAATGGTAGTACAAAGAACAATTCTGGTACGCGATGCTCAAGGTACTCTGAGGGACCAAGATAACAACCCATACAATGCTGCTTGGCAAAGGGTTGATGCTGAAGGGAATGTCATCCCTGATCTTCCTGAGCCACCGTAACAGGAGCAGAACCAGGGTCAAAGACAGGCCCAAGGTAGAGAGATGGTTGTCCATGAGAGGACCTTAGCTGACTACAACAGACCAGATGAGTTTCATGCTAACCGGTCAGCTTTGGTGATTCCTGGCTTTGAGAGGAATGATTTTGAGATCAAGACCATCTACTACTCGCTGATGAGACAGAATGCATTCCATGGTCACCCCACATAGCAGCCTATGGATCACATTGATTCGTTTGAGGACATAGTCACTGGCATGAAGTATGATGGAGTTTGCCAGGATTACTTGTTCCTTAAGCTCTTTCCGCACAGTCTCGCTGGAGACACTAGTGCATGGCTGAAGCAACTGCCACCTGGGCTGTTTGATACTTGGGCAGCCATGAAGAGTGAGTTCTTGCGTCATTTCTATGATGATGCGCGTTCAGATCAGTCCAGACAGGACATTCTCACATTTTCCCAAGGAGCTGTGGAGCCTTTAAAAGCTGCCTGGATGAGATTCAAGAAGTACCAGCGTGACTGCCCACACCATGGATTCACTGAAGTCCAGTTGCTTGGTATCTTCTTCAGAGGAATAGATCTGCCATATCAGTCTGCGCTGGATAACTCCAGTAATGCAAACTTCAACACCAGGACTCCTGCACAAGCTAAGCAGTTGATTGAGAACTTAGTGAGCAGCAACAGTTGCAAGACTATGGATGAGAGGAGGAAGAAATCTGGTGGAAGTGTAGAGAATACAGAGATGGCTGAATTGAGATCTAGAATGGACACAATCTGCAATCTCCTGGCTAATAAGAAGGCTGCCATTTTGCTCAAGATGTTGAAGTAATTCAGACTGAGGAGGACACTCAGGAAGAAGATGTGAATTACATTGGAGGATCTGGTTTCCAAGGTAACAGATTTGGTAATCAGCAGGGTAACAGATTCTTCAATGGAGGACAAAAGAGTGCCTTCACAGGCAATCAGAACTCTTTTGGACAGACTAGTGGTTTTCAGAAGCCCTTTGGACAAGGTGCTCAGAGAACCTATGGATCTTCATCTTATCAGACTCCTCCTGCACCTACAGCTCATGAGAGTAGGATGGAAGCAATGATGGAACAGCTTATGGAGAGCCAGACCAAGAGTACTGTGGAGAGCAACAGGAAGTTAGATGCTGTCTATGAGGACCTCAATGGGAAGTTTTAGTCTCTGAACACTCACATGAAGCAGTTGGATACTCAGGTGAATCAGATTTCCAGCTCTATGAAGGGAAAAGGAGTAGCAGACACTCATATTAAAGCCTGGTCTGTGTACATTAATGATGGGTCTCACCTAGGTGAAAAATTTGAGCTAAGTACAGCTGAATTGGTGATGGAGAGTGAAAACTCGGATTTTGGAGAAAATCTCTCGGGTGAAAACTGTGAAAACAGTGTTGCATCGATCGACACACATCTAGTGTCGGTCGATGGAGGTCGTGAACAGACAGACTCGCCAGATGATGACAATGTTGATGCTGATTTAGAGCTTGCCCACTTATTCCCTGGAGTGTCTGAGATCACTCAGGAGGAGATTTATGCACAGTCAATCAGACTATATCCCTCAGTATCTGAAGTGATTAAGCAGGAGATAGAAGAGCTTAAGAAGCTAGAGGAGATTGGTGAAGAATTGGAAGAAATTCCATCTTCTGATGATCCACCTTATCACCCATGTGTGCAGAGGTACTTGAACAAGATGCTGCCTTTAGATGAGGAGCTGAGAGATTGGGTGATTATAGTCCCTCAGCATATTAGTGATGTTCTGCTGACTAAGATCCCAAAGAAGCTGCCAGACCCTGGTGTCTTTGTCCTTAACTATTCTATCTTCGAAGATAATTTTAGGCGCTCTCTTTGTGATTTAGAAGCTGCTGGAAGTCTTATGCCATACTTTGTGGCAGAGAAGCTGGGAATGCTGGATTTTAAGCCTACTAGGTCCTCTCTTGTCCTAGCTGATCAGTCTATAAGAGTTCCGGAAGGACTTCTTGAGGACATCCCGGTGAGAGTTGGAAACTACTTAGTTCCAACGGACTTCCTAGTGCTGAAATATGACTGTGATCCGGATGAAGCGTTACTACTTGGACCACCACTTTTGGCTACAGCGGGAGCGGTAATTGATGTTAGGAACAGCCTGATAGACCTCCATCTGGGAGATGAACCGCTGCGTTATGAGATGGACAAGCTGCGAAGACCACTGATAGATGGGCAGACATTTACCATCATGGAAGCAGATGATGAGCAGACGGATGACACTGTGATTATAGATCCTGGAGCACATTTTACTCCATCTTTTCTTGGACACGAGCATTCTACGACAGCCTACTCGCCACCCTGGATGAGGAGACTTGAACGGAGACAGAAAAAGTCTCTGTCAGGTTCTCTTTGTGCCTAAAAGATCTTGTTCGTCCGGTCAAGCTAATGACCTTAAACAAGCGCTTAGTGGGAGGCAACCCACTGTTTTCGTTTTTGCATTTTGATTTTAGTATTTTTATAGGATTTTACGCTTGTTTCTGGTTTTGGTGAGTTTTTGTTTGCAGGTCTCGGATTAAATCGCAGTGCTTCGATCGACACACCATTGTGTCGGTCGTCACAATACGACAGAAATCGCATTGCAGCGATCGTTGCGGTCCTGAGCAACGATCGATCCACAAAGAAAAATCGCCTAGCAACGGTCGATGCACTTAGTGCAACGATCGATGCCTGAGTGCGATAGAGGTAAAACCTGAGAGATCTTAACCATCCTTACACAAATTTTTATTTTCTTTTTGCCAACCCTTCGCTTGACACTACTGGGGACAATGTGTCTTAAGTGTGGGGGAGGTCCTACTAACTTCTTTCTTTTGTTTTCTTAGAGTCAGTTAAATTTTTCAAATTTTTTGTTTTATTGAGTCAAAATTTGTTTAAGTAAGAAACAATGATTTTTTGAGAAGATTAGTAGCACTTGCAGGAACTTAAGTAACCATTGGGATGAAGCTGCAGATTATCTCTGACTATTAGAAAACCCAGACATGGATCAACCTACTGAGGACACCCACATCACTTCAGGTATCAGAGGATCTTTTACTGACTTCACCCTAATACTGACTTAGATTTTCTCACCTAAGGGCTTGGAATACTTTGTGTCGGATTCCTTTGTTAGTTCTGACACAGCCTGTAAACCTGTCCTATTTAGTTCCCTTCTCCCCTTCCATAAAAAAAAAATAATAATAAACTGAGGATGAGTTAGTAACTCCGAAGTGGTCATGGGAATGGTAGCTAAAACTCTCATATCCTGTGCATCCATGGAATGTGTCCAAGGTATACCCCTTAACGGGAAGAGCACTGATAAAAAAAAAAAAATGATACCCAATGAGGAAAAATCAGAATGCTAAGGAAGGGAAAAGAGAAGAAAGGGACTAGAGAAAGATAGTATGGTGGTCTAGAGCTGATAAGGTAAGAGTCCATGTGCCTTTGATCGATACTCCTTAGGTGAGACCGCACTTAAATACTTGCAGAAGTCAGTAGGGAGAATTTGAATGCTTGAATGTGATTGTGGAGTTTACTTAGGACAGTTGCTAAGTGTGGGGGAAGTATATGTTGGTCTTGATGTCTGCAGGTTGATTCTTTCATGTGGATTACTAAGGGGAATCTGAGTGTTGCTGCTTCTAGGATGAAAAGAGTTTCTGAAGAGTTTTCAAACCTCTTCACTACATTCTAGTTCTCTGTTTTGCTTGAGGGCAAGCAAAGGCTAAGTGTGGGGGAGTTGATATATCATGGTTTTTACCGGTTTTATGCCATGATATAGTTGTGTTTTTAGTGTCTTTTGTGTTCTTTTAGAGTCTTTTACAGGTTTAATCAGGTTTGGAGCTAATGTGGAGATTTTGGAGTATTTTGGGAGTTTTGGAGCATTTTGGCCGAGAGTTTAACTCACTGTCCGATTTGATGATCATGCATCGATCGACACACTAGCGAGATGGGCCGAAATACGGCGGTTAATGAAGTTATGAAGATTTGCAGAAAAGCCCAGAAAAGTTCCAGTATTTACACAGAAGCCCCAGCCGAGATTATGCCTATATATTTAGAGTTTTGGCTTTTATTTTAGATACACTTTCATACTTAGAGCTAAGAGATTTTTAGAGCTTTTGGAGCTGATCTAATCCTGTACTTCATCTATTTTGGAGAAGATTTCGAACCCCTTTATCTATTTAATTTCTTATATGCAATCTGTTATTTCTATGATTTCTGTTTCATTAATCATGTCTGAGTAGATTCATAGTTAGGTTTAGGGTTTCTCATTAAGGATTTGATGAGTTGCTAGACTTGTTTAATTCAATTAAGGATTCACATGATTAGAATGTTCTTCAAACTAAATTGTGCTTAATGCTACTTCTAACCTGATCAATTAGAATCTAGATCTTAGGTTGCTAAATACGACACGAGAGTGTGGTTTAGAATCTGAACTATTTAGGTTGAGCAATTAAATTATTCGCAAAGAGATTTGGTTTAGTTTAATTATGAACATATCGAACTTGAAATTAATGCTGGTTTAATCTGTTAGTAATTGCAAAGAGATTTGGATTACTGCACTTAGACTTAGAGGATTTTCGCAAAGAGATTTGGTTAATTCTAATTCCGTGATTTGAGTTCTAGAACTGAGTTTAATTTGATCCTGACTGATTAACTTGTCTGCTTGTCTGATTTCCTGAGAATTCCCTAGACTTAGCGCTTTTAGTTTATTGCTTTCAAAACAAATTCCTGCTACTGATTTACTTTATTGCCTTGCTTTTATTTCATTCACCACTTGCTTTATTCTTAGTATTAATCTCTACGGTTCTGATCTATCGAGACCAGAGGCTCTGTGGATTCGATACCCTATATACTACATTGACATTACTGTGCACTTGCAGTTAGTATAGGGATTAAAACTCGTCGCCATCACCAGGATTTCGCTCCCCTACTCTAGCGAGTGGCTTACAATCAGAAGAATTCATCGTGACAGAACCACCGTGAAACCGACGAGGTTTTCTCTCAGCCCGAGACTTAAAAAATTATTCGTCCCCTTCGATCGGCCTAGATTCAATAGGACTTTCGCCCGACGACTCAGAAAAACCAAAACCGCCGCTACTAGTAGAGGAATGGCAACTAGAATATACTCGCATACTGGCGAACCCAAAGACAAAACAACAAGAGCACAACAACAAGAGAAACATATACGAAGTAAAAGAATACAGAAGGAAACAATTACCTGAAGAAAGACGATGGGAATTGAAGAGACAAAGCCTCGTAAAAGGGGACGGTTTTTACAAAAACACGCAAAATCGCATCTTACGCGGTTCGCGACCCTTCACTCTCTTAAAACCGCGGAAGAATCTGACGGTTCAAGGAGTCGACAATTGAAGCAAAATGACCCAAAAAAAATTTCCGCCAAACTTAAATGCTCGAAGAAATTTGCCGACTCCGATCAGACCATAGATCGACGAACGGGGGAAGGACTAGTTATTGGATATGGGTTTAGCACCCATCCATAAGCCTATTGAAAATCTTACCAATTCAACAATTCATCTCGGCCCAAGAAAACAAGCAAGCTAAGGAGTCAAACGGCCTAACAGGAAGTCAACATTTCCACGCTATAAATAGAACCTTTCACTCTTCATTTTAGACATTGTATTTTTGCAAAGTCTTCGAGCTACTCTTATAAAGCTCTGTTCTCAAGCAGCATTTAGGGAGCACGTCGTTCGACGGACTCCCACCTCGTACCATCATGTTCATTGTTCGGCTTCGGCCTTAATGTTAATAGAACAGTTTCCGACCTCACTTAAATTTTATCTCCCACCTCGTAGTTCAGACTACTCTGATCGTAACCCAACTCTTTGGACTTGATCAAAATTCCGTAACAACAATGATCATATAGAAACAATATTAAACATTAATAGTTTAAGCTCATGGCACATTTGAATCTTCAGACCTTGAACCCTCTATTTCAATGGTTGTGCTATCAATTTCTTCAATGGTACTTACAATTTAGAATGTGAACTAGTTAAAAATCACTTAATCATCAAAATGAGCTAGTAATTTTGAATTTTTACCTTCATAGTTTGGAAAATAAAGATTCACACCAAGATTTGTATGAATGTGGATTTAGATTTTAGTAAAAAATAATATAGATTTCCTATAAATCAAAGACGTATTTAAGATTGATCGTCCAAATTAGACTTATACAATGAAAGAATCGAATGTGTACAAAGAGATCAAATGGTTTTAGTTGAGGTGATTTTATGTCGAATAATGTGTCATCGAGAATGACTTCTCTTCTTTTTATAGTCTCGATCTTCTCTTTTCTATTCTGATTTTTTTTTTTTGTTATTTTCTGTTGGCGGCAATCTCTCTCTAGCTCTATGATTCCCGGAGTTTGTTGGAACTGATGAAAACTTGTTTTTGATAAGGGTCGAATCCACCAAAGATATTCCGACAAAAGCACTGTTCGAATCCTATAACTGCCCAAGGACTATTGTTAGTGTTCGTAGGGGTTCATGCGCCTTTTTCAGTAGAGAATTTCGTCCATGCGCACTCTTATTTGGGACACCTAATTTAGACTGCTTCAATGTATAGAAATTGCTATTTCCCACTTTAATTTCCATGTAAACATACATGTAGATCATCATATATCTCATAAAAAACTGAGCAAATATATGCCAGATCATTGTCTTTGCCTATTTTAAAAAAGTAATATCGTTTTTAGTCTTATTTTCTATTTTAATTTTCCTTTTTAGAAGACGTTAATTAGTTTGGTTGTCCATTATGGTGTTGTTCGTTTGTCAGACTCGTGGCTGGCCGCAGCCGCAAGTCTGTTCGTTTTATCAGACGCAGCCGCAGACGCAGACAAACGCAGACGCATGAAGACCGTTCGTTTCATAGCCGATGCGGTCATTTTCTACTAAATTCAGATTTTATTTTTAAAAATTTGTATATTTAATTTTTTTGATAAACAATGTAGCTTCTGTATTTTATATATCCATAAGACAATTTTTGGTAAAAAAAAATCTTCTAAAATAAGCTATTTTAGTAATAGTTATGATAAAAACCATGAATTTAGTTAAAAAGATAACAAACCCCAGTTATAAACAAAAAAATAAAACATAAGTAATAATCAAGTCACAAATTATAACAAACCAAGTAAATTAAAGTCATAAGTAATAATCAAGATAACAAACCAAATCTTAAGCGAAAATAAAATCCAAGATCTCTAATATGGTAATTGACGTCGATGTCGATTACCGTATTCATTTGTGATACTTTCACTCAAAGCTTCCATCGCTTTATCACCGGTCGCCTCATATTCAATATGACCACCACCACCACCACCACCGCCACCATCATCATCATCTTCTGCTTCTCCTTCTTCATCACCATGAACTTGATATTCTTCTCTACTTTGCCAACGTACAAAGTCACAATCCTCCCGATGTGAATCACGAATGAAGTTGTGCATTGCCATCGTCGCTGTTACAAGCTTAATCCACTTCGTTAGACCATACTTTGGATGCTTACGTTCCAAAATTCTCCATTTTGCTTTCTATACTCCAAATGTTCTCTCAATCACTGATCGCAAACCTGAATGCTTTCTGTTGAACAACTCTCGTGTATTTACTGGTGGTCCTCTAGCAAATTGACCAAGATGATATTGCATACTACGATATGGACCAAGATACCCTGTCCTTGTGGGATATCTAGAGTCAACTAGATAATACTTTCCAGGAGGCGGATGTGGAAAAAACAGTTCATTCTTCACACAATGAGTCAGTACCTTTGAATCATGTGCTCTGCCTGGTACACCGACATATGCATATATGAACTTCATATCGAAGTTACATATAGCAAGGACATTCATCGTAGGTTCTCCCTTTCTACCTCTATATGCTTCTGCAGTCTGACTAGGAGGGCGAACCGGGACATGAGTTCCATCCAATGCTCCAATACAATCTCTAAAATAAGGCCAATATCGATCATCATCCCTCAAAACAGTGTTTACTCGAGTAAGCTCACCTTCTTCTGGTTTTAGTGTATCAGCTGCAAACCTGAGAAGAGCACTCAAGACATCATCAAGCTTCCTTTTCACTGTATCCATTAATCTTTGATATCTTTCAGCTATATCCCGCACAGTCTTATCCATACCAACCACTTCAAGAAACATAGCGACAGATTCCTCAACATGCATGCCTTAATCACATACATGCCTTAATCTTTTTCTTTTGCTCGTTATTGGAGGCCACAACATATATAGCTCAACTTGTTTACTATGCCTTTGTTGATTGGTGAATATTTGAAATTAAAAGCATCAAAAGAAGTAGAAGTAAGCAAGATCTTGTGCAAGTGGAACACTGAAATCAAGCTAGCTTTTAGACTGGATTTTAAAATGCTAAGGAACACTATTCCTACGTCAAGCATACGATTTCTACATGTTCTGATAAATCTAAGAAACCCAATTCCCTCAAGCAACAAAATACAGAAATTGTTGAGATAGAGGCAAAGCATAAATTCGTAAAATCTGTTTCGCTAAATCAATACTCGAGCTTAGCGCTTATGAATGCTCCACAAACCGAATCAAAGAACAAAACCCAGAGAAAAGAGAAGAAGAATACATGTAAGTTCGATAACCAGAGATGAGACGAGACGATTCTAGCTCCTCGAACCTGAGATGAGAGGATTGAAGAACATCGTTTTCGTTAGGCTGAAAGAACAAAGAACGGCTCAGAGAAGAAGATGCTTGTTTTGCGAACAAATTAAGGTTATGTGATTTTGTAATTCACAAAAAAACATAAGGGTAAATCTGTCTTTTGTAATTTTAGCCGCAACAGTTCGGACACGAACGCTAATTTTTTTTGCGGTAAAAAAATCCGGCGTTTAGCCGCAGCGTTCAGATGCGGCGTTTAACCGCAAGAGACTGCTTCTATCAAACGAACACAGTTTAACCGCAAACGCAGACGCAGCCCTCATGCGGCTAACAAACGAACAGCCCCTATATTCGTTAACTTTATACGGTCCAAATTTTACTTTTCAAAAATTTGTCTCTCTAGTCACACTTTAAACGGGAAGTGTACAAAAAGCATAGTTGTATTAATAAACTTACATTTTCTAAATAACCTAAAAGTATGTATTTTCAGTTTGGGGTCTTGAACAATTACGTAATATATACGTTTTTTTTTTGAAACACTTCTTCTAATTAAATTAATAAAATATACGTTTCGCTATAATAAAGTGATATAATTTCGATTAATGGAACATACAAATAGTAAAATATTCCAAAATGGAAATAACAAAACTGGAAAAAGTTAACAAATCAGTACAATTAACAATTACGACTAAAAGACCATACTGTATAAATATGTGCACGAATGAACGAAGTTGCATTGTCTCTCAAAAACCAAAAATATTATTCGATCACTCTGTCTCTTGCAACCAGAATGATGAGCATGGCACTCTCTCTTCAAATCATTACATATTTTCTCTTCATTACCAGCACTGTCTCATCACCTCCGGCCGGGTTCACCATCAACTTATTCCACCGTGTGAGATCCGGGATTCACACTAAGAATTTGTATTTGTGGATTTGGACTTTTGGATATAGAAATGGTATAGTTTCCTATGAATCAAAGACTTTATTGAGATTGATCGTCGAGATAGAACAAACACAATCGAAAAGAGAGTACAAAGTATGATGTTCGAGCTATCTAGTCGAAGTGTTCTAAGTTAGGGTCAGAATATCTTGAATGAGTCGCCACTTCTTCTTTTAAATAGTTTCGGCTCTGATCTCTCTGTTCCGATATTTCGGCCTCTCCTTCGTAACGATCCCCGTGATTCTCGCGGATCAGTTGAACTGGAAAATACCGAGTCGATCTACCTCCACGTCGTCTCCTGCCGAGCTCGAGCTCGATCGCCTCTTACTTCGGCATCGCTTGGGCCTTGTCAAAGCGTCATTCGTTTGGGACCAACGATCGAATCGGCTTGTCTCTTCGTCTTTGATCCTGGAACGGGCTCATAGATACGGGCCTTTGTCTTGTTTGTTAATGGGCAGGATTTCCTAGAGGGAAATCCAGTACCAACAATAGCCCCCCCAGCCCATTGATTTCGAGAAGTCGAGGTTAATGGGCGGTGGACGTTTTCGGGAAGACGCGCGCGTGCTCTAGGCGTTAAGGAAGCCCTAATGATTGTTTTCGCCTCGTCCGCAGATCTTGTTTTAATCGGGTGGCCAAGATCAGGCGCGTGGGTTGGATCAGCCTATTCGTGGCCCGTCCGTTACTACGGCGGATATGACTCAATCGTTAATCAGTCGCTCCTGGCTTTAGATCTTGCATCGACGGTCGAGATCGCAAGAAACTGAAGGATCCTAACTGTCTCAATCTTTTTTCGTAATCGTTTACAAATTTTGAATTGAGCGGTTGGGATTGTGGGATGCGAAAGATCCCACGGATCTCGAGCACGAGATAGTTTAAAAGGGGAAGTTACCTAGCACGATTCCCATTACTGCTCGCACTACAAATCGTCAAGGTAACTTCTTCACCCTCATTTTATCTCTTTGTTTTTATGTTTGCCTCTCGCTCTTATTCCTTTTGCCGTTATTCCGAGACCTTCTCCTCTAGAGATTTCGTCCTTCTTCTTTTCTTGAAAGAAATTTCCGATTTACCGAACTATCATGGTTCGAAAGAGTACGGTCAGGACAAGTTCAACTGTGGCGGCGGGACCGGGCGGTCCCCATCCCCCATCCAGTCTGACTGTTGACCAAATACGGAAGTTGCGGGCGAAGTGCCGGATCCCGCCGGAGGTGGAGATACTTATCCCATCGCCGGAAATGTCCCCGGAAACTGTCGTCGAGGGTCATTGCTGTGCTTCTTATACCTATTTCGATAAATGCGGATTATTTTTTCCAATCCCTCGCACTATCTCATGGGTTTTGGCTCAGCTCCAGCTGGCCTTTAACCAGATGACTCCGAATTTCGTTCGGTACGTCATCGGGCTCGGGGTCAGAGCCGTCGAGGAGGGCATCGACTTCGGGGTCGAAGAGTATTGTTCGGTAAAACATAACATTCGTTTTCCCGGGACCTACTACCTCTCTCCTCGCCATGGGAAGATCCTTGATGAGATCCCGACGAGGGATGTGTGGAAGAGTAAACACTTTTACTCCAGGATCAATCATCACTCGGTCGAGGATTTTTATTACTCGGTTATCCCGACAAGATGGGCAGCTAGCGTTGGTTAGGTTATGGGGTTTACTAGTTTCTCTGGTTGACATCGAGCTGTTCGCTAATAACCTTTTTGGTTTCTTTGCAGAGGCTCCTGAGTCATTACCTTTGAACCCAAATACATCGAGTTTGGTAGCTCGCCTTCGGAGAGGAGATACCCGCTGGTCTAGCTTTACGGACCAGCGAATTCGAGCTGCCTTAGGTCCTGCGGCCCGACAACCTTCTTTATACCAACCTCGTCTTTCGCGAGACAGATCACGCCTCCCTTCTCGGCCCACTTCGACTCGAATCATTCAAGCTCCGCTTCAGATTATCGAGGGGGCTGGAGAGAGTAAGTATTTTGGCTAGTCCGTACAAGGATTTTTGCGCCGTATGTCTTTTCGTTTGCCGGGCTGACTCGAGTCTGTGTTGTCTGCAGATCGATCTGTTTTGGACGACAGTTCTACCGCAAGCACCCCTTCTCTTGGAAAGATGTCGCGAATATCTAGTAGTCGTCGGAACGGGAAGAATCCCGTTGATCTGGCGAAGAAAATGAAGGCCGGCGACTTGAGAAACGCCCTTCTTTTTGCCATGGATCGGACGAGGGGCCTCCTCCTCCTCCTTCGATCCCTCCTCCAAACCCTGTTCAGGTTTCTCTCCCCAAGGTCGCAGGGTCCGGAGAGGCAAATGTGGGGGTGGAGGATTTACCTCCTCTTTCGGCCGGTCAGGAACCAGTTCAGATCCCGTCTGGAGAGCCTGTTTTGCGCAACTCCCGGTCGAATGGTTCGAGGGGATCAAACGGTCGGAGCCGGGGCGGCCCTCCTCCTCCGGCGGCGAAGCGTCAAAGGACTGACGCGGAGGTGAGCTTGAGGAGATCAAACCAGAGTGTTGAGGCAAGACCTGCTTCTTCCGGGTCCTCCGGGTCTTTCAACTGGCGCTTTAGGCACCAGAAGGAATGTCCGATTGCGGATGACCCGACGGGTGTGGCCTATCTGCTGAGGCATTTTAAGCCCGCAGGTGTTCAGCTCCCGGCTGTCGGGGATATGGCTCTCGGTGACGTTTATACCGAAATGATGGCGGCTTCTGGGAAGGTAACGATTTCATTCCTTCGCTTTTTGATATGTTTTATGCTTAATTCTCGTTTTTCTCGTAGGCCTTGGAGGCTGCGAACAGGTTTGGGGCTAGGGCCGAACGAGAGCTGCGGGAGATACCGCAGGAAAGTGAGCTCGATACCGTTGAGAAGACGGTTAGGGACCTGAGAACGCAGTTGCAGGGTGCCTTGGCTCGAGAGAAGGAGCTACGGAAAAAGGCGCGCGACCTGGATGCGCAGTTGCAGGGTGCCTTGGCTCAGGCTTCGGTCGCGGAGGAGGCGAGTCGAACCGCTATTGAGGCAGGTCGGGTTGCGGATGTGCGGGCTGCGCAATGTCAGGGCGATCTGGACAAGGCTCTCGCCGACCAAGAGTTTGACGTCAAGGTGGCGGCCCATGAGGCGAGGAAGGGGCTGAACGGTGAATACCTCAGGATCCTCGAGGGAATCACGGCGAAGGAGAGCCAAAGGAAAGTCGCCGTGAGCGCCGAGATGAGGCTTCAGGAGGCTTTGGCCAATATCGCGCTTATCGCCGATTTCGCTTCTGGCGAACTTGATCTGACCAAGGAGGTGATGGACTTGGCCGAGAAGAAAAGGTTGGTCACGGAGGAGATGAATGCCGCAGCGGTGTTGGACTTCAATATCAGCAAACTTAATTTTCCGGTGATGTCGGACGATTCCGTGATCTTGGCGCGCCCTTTAAACCAGGCGGCCGCTCTTCTTGATCAGTATGGATCGAACCTTCCGACCGGAGTTAGCTCGCGAGTTAGCGACGAGGTCGAGGGTCGACTTGAGGAGGACAGGGCGATTGATGATCAGATGGAGGATCAAGACGAAGCTTCCTCTCCTTCCAAGCAGTTCTAGTCCTCCTTTTTTTATTCGTTGCTGCCCAAGGGGGCTTTTAATTTGTCTCCAGACTTTTGTTGCCCAAGGGGGCTTTTCTTTTTGTTTTTGGTGTTGCCTTTAGTGGGCTTTCGTTCGAACTCGAGGACATCGTGTCCTCTCTCTCTCTTTTTTATGAATTGCTTTCAAATCTTGCATGCCTTAGCATAGATTTTACTGTTTAGCGCTTTAGCATAAAGTTTGGCTGTTATGGCGACTTGAACCTCCTCGGAGGGGTCGACAAATAACTTGTCTCGAATTGCCTTAGGGAGTTCTTTACGAACTTTTAAGTTGATTGTACGCGAGGTATCACTCTTTCGTAGTGTAATATTCGAGCTTATAGCTGGATGCTTTCGAAATTGCTGAATATAAGGAATACTAAGTATATAGGAATGAATTGAAGTAGACTTACAAAGGTTGTTTGCTTGAATGACTGTCTTGACTTCGTTGTCTTTTTCTTGGAGGGAGGGGGTAGTCCCCCAATTCTTTTAATCCGTATAAGGTTTAGAAGAATTATTGGTTTTGGAAGGATCGCTCTGGATCTCTTTCTTTGGGACGATCATTTCAGTTCGTTCGAATTGGGAGGACCGTTTTGGGTCGCTTGTTTTGGGACGATCATTTCAGCTCGTTCGATTTAGAAGGACCATTTCGGGTCGCTTGTTTTGGGACGATCATTTCAGCTCGTTCGATTTGGAGGGACCATTTCGGGTCGCTTGTTTGAAGGGATAATTTCATATCACTTGGTTTTGGGGGAGGCCGTTCGAGGTCTCTCGGGAGGGATAATTTCATATCGCTTTTTTGTGGAGGGATAATTTCATATCGTTTTTTTTGTGGAGGGATAATTTCATATCGTTTTTTTGAGAGATAATTTCATATCGCTTGATTTTTGAAGAGATAATTTCATATCGCTTGGAAGGGATAATTTCACATCGCTTGTTTACGGAGGGATAATTTCATATCACTTTAGCTTTTGAAGAAATAATTTCATATCTCTTTTTGAGGATGTTATGGTGAGGTATTTCGCAATGGATCTAACTTTTATGACAGAAAGAGGCATTGGATTGAGAGACTTATTTTGATTTCACAAAGATAAGCTAGTATGACTTCGTCAGAAGTTGTTGAGCTCGGTAAGAGCTTTGTGTTCGGGGGGTGGCTGCGCTCGAAGTCGAGCTGCCTACGTACCCTTTTAAGGGGATCAAGCCATTTCGTAGTTCGATTATGTTGTTGTACTCCTAGTGGAAGTACTTTTTGAGTTTGATGATGCTCCAAGGTCGTAGTTCAGGTTTATGGGTTTCCACCGACTTGAGTCGGTAGGCCCCGTCCTTTACAACGTCGGTGACCTGTGAAGGAATGTTAAGTGTTTGTCCTGGTTTAATTCTGTCAGATTAAACTCTACTAAACATATTGGATCTAGGTTCTCTTGTAGAATCATAAAGAGATCTCAGTAAATACCTTGTTTATGCAGCGGATTGAAGAGGTATTGTCAGAGATCAGTAGAACCGCCAAGGGACAGCTCCTCCAGAGGTTCACACACGCACACTTCAGGAAGATGGCTGCTAGACCAGAGAGGAGGGAGGCGCAGAGAGAGTTGAGAGAGAGAGAGCTAGGTTAAGTTTTATTTATAAAACTTATGTCTAGTTCTTTTGGGCTTTTGGGCCCAAGTCCCAATCTGATTAAATCCCTTAGATTTAATCAGGCCCTTTTATCTCTCTAAGTACAGTAAATGCCTGGCACTTTTACTGTACTTCTGCTGAACCATTCCTTTATAGTTTCCTGTTAGCTTAGGCGTGTGACCCATATGGGATCATATAATAAAGGCAATAAATCCAAGACTTATAGATCATGAGCGGACTCTAGCAAGCCATCATGACCCCCAGTATTATATGACTTATGTCTGATCATTGACATACTCTTACTTTCTAGAGACAGTACAGAGATTACTGGACATAATTCCAACAATCTCCCACTTGTACTGGAATCTCTGTATTCATAATCCTTTTGTCTCAATATCTCGATTAGTCATAAGGCAAGATGAGTGTCATCCTTATAAAGCTTAATCATGTTCATCGGACTCTGATTTGACACTGACAATCCAAACGACTCGGGACAGTCCGTTTGAGCATGGCCATGCATTTTCCAGTATTCAAATCTCCGATTGGCCTAGAGATATTCACTCCATTTATATTGGAGGGACAAATCCCGTCTTGTTCCATCACTGCAAACTACTCACTTCATAATACACCCAAACAAGGTCCTTATAACTATCGCTTAACGACAGCGTTAGACAATGATCAAAGCGCATCAGTTCATGTGCAGTCACATGCATGCGAACTCAGGTCTAAGGACTATACTCTATAGTCGTAGTGAGAATCTCTTATGACACAGATATAAATATCCTGAAGAGTTCTTATTAGCGGGTCATGTCCGGTCGTATGTACCCCAACATACACCTATGTACTGACTTTGATGCCGTGCATCTATGACACCCTGAAACTTGGTCATAAGTCACATACTAATCTAGTCTCACGCGGTTGTTGGTGTTCCAATTTCAATAACCTTCGACTAGGGACAGGATGATATAAGCCATCTATCAAATATAGGGTCTCATGATCAAGCTAAATGACTTCGATGACTCAAGATCAAGTCACTTACTTCGATGACCTATAAAATGGTTTATATCATTTTGGAACGATTATTTCATCACAGTTAAAATAATCTTGAAATAATAATTTTATTAAACATCTTAAAATGTTTTACAAGAACATATCAATAAATAAATAAAGCCCTCAAACTCCCACTCAAATTTAGATTACATTTCAATGTCTCTAATGCCTACAGCTTTAGTCAGGTACTCGAGCTTAGGCCTTGGGAGTGGCTTTGTCAATGGATCAGCGACATTATCATCTGTCGGAACTCGGCTGATCTTGACTTCCTTTCTATTAATGATATCACGTATCAAGTGAAATCTTCTTAGTATATGTTTGGATTTCTGGTGTGATCTTGGTTCCTTTGCCTGAGCTATACCACCATTGTTATCACAAAACAGTGCCAGAGGCTCAGCTGCATTTGGTATCACACCTAGTTCAATAATGAACTTTCGTATCCAAACAGCTTCCTTCGCTGCTTCTGAGGCGGCGACATATTCAGCTTCTGTAGTGGAATCAGCAACGGTGTCTTGCTTAGAGCTTCTCCAACTAACTGCACCGCCATTCAGACAAAAGATATAACCGGACTGTGACCGGAAATCATCTTGGTCTGTCTGGAAACTTGCGTCCGTGAATCCACTGACTTCAAGCACATTACTTCCGCCGTACACCAAGAACTTATCCTTAGTATGTCTCAGATACTTCAGGATATTCTTGACGGCAATCCAGTGGCTTTCTCCTGGATTTGACTGGTATCTACTCGTCATGCTCAATGCATAAGCAACATCAGGACGAGTACATATCATGGCATACATGACAGATCCTATTGCAGATGCATAAGGAATATTCTTCATGCGCTCAAGCTCAACAGCCGTCGTTGGGCTCTGTTTCTTGCTTAGCGTTGTGCCATGTACCATTGGTGTGAAGCCCTTCTTGGAATCTGCCATGCTGAATCACAAACTGTCTTACCCACGCAAAAGATAGACACCCTCACACTGTAAGGCCATGTGTACAATTGAATGGGTTTCAACAGCTGACATAGACTGGACAAGACATCCAACGCTTGATATTATTTGAGGTTTATAGGTTTTCTTAAAATCTCATCCCAAAATAGAAGATTACTATTTTGGGAAACTTTCCATTTTGGGAAACCTTCTGTTTTTGGAAACTTTCATAATTGGAAACTTCCTAAAATTGGAAACTTTCTAACTATAGAAATTTCCTAAATATCCAAAACATGCAAATCTAGAAACTTCTATTCCAAGAAACTTTCTAATTTAATATTTTGGAAACAAATTAATTTAAAATCGAATTTTAATTATTAAATAAAAATTTTAAATTAAATCTGAAGAAAAGACTCAAATAACTGGCCCAATTGTTTTAACTTCTTGGCCCAAGGCCCAAGAATTGGTCTATGTCCAAGACATAACCCAATTGCCCAATTAAATGACATAACCGGTCTGGTTCATTAAAATTGGTCTAACCAAGATTAATTACTACGATAACCACAATTGTTAACCGGTCATTTACTAAACCGGATTTTCTCAATTTATTTGGTCCAACCAAATCAAATTAGAAAACCACTGGTTGAGGCACTAAATCCAATTTTAAACGACATTGGATTTCTTATCACGGTTTAACCAGATTTAATAATTTTTATTAAGTCTGTAAACCGTGACGATTATATTTTAATTCTTAAACCGAACCACAAACCAAAACCGGACCGGCACAAGCTGCGACCATCGATCCGGACAGCGCAGGCTTCACGCGATCGGGCAAGCTCGGGTCGTGCGATCGGGACGAGAGCGGGACGAGAGCGGGACGCGATCGCTGTCGATCCATGCTATCGATCCTAGTGATCGATCCATGCGATCCGCTCGGCCGATCGGTCCATCTCTCGCGCCTTAACGCCGATCGGACCGACAACGCAACACGATCCATGATCGGTCCGTGCGTCATGTACCGATCCGGACGTGTGATCCTTTGCCGATCAACACTCCGACGCATACCAATCCAATTGGATCGGTTCATGCGGTTTCGATTAGGGTTTTTATAGGTTTTAGTTCTTTTGTTTCTTAAGTGTTTTCTTATCATATTTCAAGCAATGATTGATTCAAACACTTCTAAACAACCTAAACATGATTCTAACAAGAAATCCTAATAGAACCAATGGCTCTGATACCACTGAAGGAATGTTAAGTGTTTGTCCTGGTTTAATTCTGTCAGATTAAACTCTACTAAACATATTTGATCTAGGTTCTCTTGCAGAATCATAAAGAGATCTCAGTAAATAACTTGTTTATGCAGCGGATTGAAGAGGTATTGTCAGAGATCAGTAGAACCGCCAAGGGACAGCTCCTCCAGAGGTTCACACACGCACACTTCAGGAAGATGGCTGCTAGACCAGAGAGGAGGGAGGCGCAGAGAGAGTTGAGAGAGAGAGAGCTAGGTTAAGTTTTATTTATAAAACTTATGTCTAGTTCTTTTGGGCTTTTGGGCCCAAGTCCCAATCTGATTAAATCCCTTAGATTTAATCAGGCCCTTTTATCTCTCTAAGTACAGTAAATGCTTGGCACTTTTACTGTACTTCTGCTGAACCATTCCTTTATAGTTTCCTGTTAGCTTAGGCGTGTGACCCATATGGGATCATATAATAAAGGCAATAAATCCAAGACTTATAGATCATGAGCGGACTCTAGCAAGCCATCATGACCCCCAATATTATATGACTTATGTCTGATCATTGACATACTCTTACTTTCTAGAGACAGTACAGAGATTACTGGACATAATTCCAACAACCTGGTGATATATCATGGTTTTTACCCATTTTATGCCATGATATATATGTGTTTTTAGTGTCTTTTGTGTTATTTTAGAGTCTTTTACAGGTTTAATCAGGTTTGGAGCTAATTGGAGATAATTGGAGTATTTTGGGACTTTTGGAGTATTTTGGCCGAGAGTTTAACTCACTGCCCGATTTGATGATCATGCAACGATCGACACACCTTTGGTTTCGATCGACACACTAGCGAGATGGGCCATACGCGGCGGTTTAACAAAGTTATGAAGATTTGCAGAGAAGCCCAGAATAGTTCCAGTATTTACACAGAAGCCCCAGCCGAGATTATGCCTATATATTTAGAGTTTTGGCTTTTATTTTACATACGCTTTCATACTTAGAGCTAAGAGATTTTTAGAGCTTTTGAGGCTGATCTAATCCTGTACTTCATCTATTTTGGAGAAGATTTCGAACCCCTTTATCCATTTAATTTCTTATATGCAATCTATTATTTCTATGATTTCTGTTTCATTAATCATGTATGAGTAGATTCATAGTTAGGTTTAGGGTTTCTCATTAAGGATTTTATGACTTGCTAGACTTGTTTAATTCAGTTAAGGATTCACATGATTAGAATGTTCTTCAAACTAAATTGTGCTTAATGCTAGTTCTAACATGATCAATTAGAATCTAGATCTTAGGTTGCTAAATACGACACGAGAGTGTGGTTTAGAATCTGAACTATTTAGGTTGAGCAATTAAATTATTCGCAAAGAGATTTGGTTTAGTTTAATTGTGAACATATCGAACTTGAAATTAATGCTGGTTTAATCTGTTGGTAATTGCAAAGAGATTTGGATTACTGCACTTAGACTTAGAGGATTTTCGCAAAGAGATTTGGTTAATTCTAATTCCGTGATTTGAGTTCTAGAATTGAGTTTAATTTGATCCTGACTGATTAACTTGTCTGCTTGTCTGATTTCCTGAGAATTCCCTAGACTTAGCGCTTTTAGTTTATTGCTTTCACAACAAATTCCTGCTACTGATTTAGTTTCTCGCCTTGCTTTTATTTAATTCACTACCTGCTTTTATTCCTATTATTAATCTCTACTGTTCTGATCTATCGAGACCAGTGTCCCTGTGGATTCGTTAACCCTATATACTACATTGATATTGCTGTGCACTTGCAGTTAGTATAGGGAATAAAACCTGACCTATCAAGTTTTTGGCGCCGTTGCCGGGGACTCTTAGAGTCTTCGATAGGACCGAACTTAGGGTTTTTACTAGGAATTTTTCTTTTTTGTTTTAGTTTTTGTTTTTATTTTATTTACTGATTTCTTCTCTGTTTTCTCTCTGTCGCAGGTACCGATTTCGCCTTGCGTCGATCGTTGCACCTCTTGTGTCGATCGTCACTAAGCGATTTGATATTGAATCGATCGTTGCACTGTTAGCATCGATCGTTGCTTGACGATTACAGACAGTTTATGCAGAAGCGTGAAAATCGAAGTAATCCGAACTCAAGCCTAATCAATCTCGATCTTGAAGAACTTGGACGTCTAGAGAGGACTAACAGAAGAGAAAGAAGAGAAAGAATGGTAGTACAGAGGCTGATTCTAGTACGCGATGCTCAAGGTACTCTGAGGGACCAAGATAACAACCCATACAATGCTGCTTGGCAAAGGGTTGATGCTGAAGGGAATGTCATCCCTGAACCTCGTGAGCCACCGCAACAGGAGCAGAACCAAGCGCCAAGACAAGCCCAAGGGAGAGAGATGGTTGTCCATGAGAGAACCTTAGATGACTACAACAGACCGGATGAGTTTCATGCAAACCGGTCAGCTCTAATTCTTCCTGGTTTTGAGAGGGGTGATTTTGAGATCAAGACCATCTACTACTCGCTGATGAGACAGAATGCATTCCATGGTCATCCTACAGAGCAGCCTATGGATCACATTGATACATTTGAGGACCTAATCAATGGCATGAAGTATGATGGAGTCTGCCAAGATTATCTGTTCCTCAAGCTCTTTCCATACAGTCTCGCTGGAGACGCTGCTCCTTAGCTGAAGCATCTGGCACATGGCCAGTATACTACTTGGGCAGCCCTGAAGAGTGAGTTTCTGCGTCACTTCTATGATGATGCGCATTCCGATCAGTCCAGACAGGATATTCTGACATTTACCCAAGGTCCTACTGAGCCACTTAAGACTGCTTGGATGAGATTTAGGAAGTACCAGCGTGACTGTCCACACCATGGATTCACTGATGTCACATTGCTAGGTATCTTCTTCAGAGGCATAGATCTGCCATATCAGTCTGCGCTGGATAACTCCAGTAATGCAAACTTTAACACCAGAACTCCTGCACAAGCTAAGCAGTTGATTGAGAACCTAGTGAGCAGCAACAGTTGCAAGACTATGGATGAGAGGAGGAAGAAATCTGGTGGAAGTGTAGAGAATACAGAGATGGCTGAATTGAGATCTAGAATGGACACAATTTGCAATCTCCTGACTGGTAAAAAGGCTGTCCACTTTGCACAAGATGTAGAAGTAATTCAGACTGAGGAGGACACTCAGGAAGAAGATGTGAATTACATTGGAGGATCTGGTTTCCAAGGTAACATATTTGGTAATCAGCAGGGAAACAGATTCTTCAATGGAGGATGATATATCATGGTTTTTACCCATTTTATACCATGATATAGATGTGTTTTTAGTGTCTTTTGTGTTCGTTTAGAGTCTTTTATAGGTTTAATCAGGTTTGGAGCTAATTGGAGATATTTGGAGCATTTTGGGACTTTTGGGACGTTTTGGCCGAGAGCTTAACTCACTGTCCGATTTATTGATCAAGCATCGACCGACACACCTTGTGCATCGGTCGACACACTAGCGAGATGGGCCGTACGCGTCGGTTTAACAAGTTATGAAGATTTGCAAAGAGGCCCAGAATAGTTCCAGTATTTACACAGAAGCCCCAGCCGAGATTAGGCTTATATATAGAGGATTTTGGTGTTTAATTTACTTACGCTTTCATACTTAGAGCTAAGAGATTTTTAGAGCTTTTGGGGCTGATCTATTTCCTGTATTCACTTATTTTGGAGAAGATTTCGAACCCCTTTGATATTTTATTCTCTTATATGCAATCTATTATTTCTATGATTATGTTTTCATTAATCATGTCTGAGTAGATCCATAGTTAAGTTTAGGGTTTCTCATTAGGGTTTGATGACTTGCTAGACTTGTTTAATTCAGTTAAGGATTCATATGATTAGAATGTTCTTCAAACTAAATTGTGCTTAATGCTAGTTCTAACCTGATCAATTAGAATCTAGATCTTAGGTTGCTAAATTCGACACGAGAGTGTGTTTTAGAATCTGACCTATTTAGGTTGAGCAATTAAATTATTCGCAAAGAGATTTGGTTTAGTTTAATTGTGAACATATCGAACTTGAACTTAATGCTAGTTTAATCTGTTAGTAATTGCAAAGAGATTTGGGTTACTGCACTTAGACTTAGAGAGTTTTCGCAAAGAGATTTGGTTAATTCTATTTCCGTGATTTGAGTTCTAGAACTGAGTTTAATTTGATCCTGACTGATTAACTTGTCTGCTTGTCTGATTTCCTGAGAATACCCTAGGCTTGACGCTTTTAGTTTATTGCTTTCACAACCAACTTGCTACTGTTTACTTTCTGGCTTCGCAATTTATTTACTTCACCATCTGCTTATCTCTAGTATTAATCTCTACTGTTCTGATCTGTTGAGACCTAGTGTCCATGTGGATTCGATAACCCTATATACTACTTTGACGATACTGTGCACTTGCAGTTTAGAATAGGGTAAAACTTAGAACCTATCAAGTTTTTGGCGCCGTTGCCGGGGACTCTTAGAGTCTTCGATAGGACCGAACTTAGGGTTTTTACTAGAAATTTTTCTTTTTGTTTTTGCTTTTTTCGTTTTTATTTTCATAATTTGCTAACTTTTTCTCTGTTTCTTTCTGTTGCAGGTACGAATTTCGCCTTGCGTCGATCGTTGCATCCCTTGCGTCGATCGTCACTAGGCGATTCTGAGATTGAATCGATCGTTGCACTGATAGCATCGATCGTTGCTGGACGATTACAGACAGTTTATGCCAACGCAGAAAACTCGAAGTAATCCGAACTCGAGCTTAGTTAATCTCGGACTAGAGGAACTTGGACGTCTAGAAAGAACTATCAGAAGAGAAAAGAGAGAGAGAATGGTACGAGAATGTCTGATCTTGATACCAGATGCTGACGGTACCCTGAGGGACCGAGATAACAACCCGTACAATGCTGCTGGGCATCGGGTTGATGCTGAAGGGAACGTGATCCCTGACCCACCTGAGCCACAACCGCAGGCGCAAGCCCAAGGTCAAGCTCAAGGTAGACAGATGGTTGTCTATGAAAGGGCTTTGGCTGACTACAACAGACCAGATGAGTTTCATGCAAACCGAACAGCCTTAGTACTTCCTTGTTTTGAGAGGGAGGATTTTGAGATCAAGACCATCTACTACTCGCTGATGAGACAGAATGCTTTCCATGGACATCCAACAGAGCAGCCTATGGATCACATTGATTAGTTTGAGGACATAATCAATGGCATGAAGTATGATGGAGTTTGCCAGGATTATCTGTTCCTTAAGCTCTTTCCTTACAGTCTCGCTGGAGACGCTAGTGCATGGCTGAAGCAACTGGCACCTGGTCAGTTTACCACTTGGGCAGCACTGAAAAGTGAGTTCATGAGACATTTCTACGATGATGCGCGTTCAGACCAGTCCAGACAGGACATTCTCACATTTTCCCAAGGAGCTGTGGAGCCTTTAAAAGCTGCTTGGATGAGATTTAGGAAGTATCAGCGTGACTGCCCACACCATGGATTCAGTGAAGTCACATTGCTAGGTATTTTCTTCAGAGGCATAGATCTGCCATATCAGTCTGCGCTGGATAACTCCAGTAATGCAAACTTCAACACTAGGACTCCTGCACAAGCTAAGCAGTTGATTGAGAACTTAGTAAGCAGCAACAGTTGCAAGACTATGGATGAGAGGAGGAAGAAATCTGGTGGAAGTGTTGATAACTCAGAGATGGCTGAAATAAAATCCAGGATGGACAAAATCTGCAATCTTCTAGGTGAAAAGAAAGCTGTCCACTTTACTCAAGAAGTAGAAGTAGTTCAGACTGAGGAGGACACTCAGGAAGAAGATGTGAATTACATCGGAGGATCTGGTTTCCAAGGAAACAGATTTGGATATCAATCTGGGAACAAATTTTCCGGTGGAGGACAAAGGAGTACCTTGACAGGAAATCAAAGAACCTATGGATCTTCGTCTTATCAGACTCCTCCTGCAGCCACTGCTCATAAGAGTAGGATAGAGATAATGCTGGAACAAGTGCTGGAGAATCAGATTAAGAGTGCTGCGGACTTCAACAAAAAGGTAGATAAAGTCTATGAGGAGCTGGATGGGAAGTTTGAATTCCTGAGCACCCACGTGAAAGAGCTTGATGCTAAGGTTACAAGAATTGCTGGACATGCTCAGAGGGAAGATGGATATCTCCCGGTACGAACTGACGCTAATCCCAAGTACCAATGCAATGCAGTAACTTTAAGAAGTGGTAAGGAGTTGTTACCCAACCAGAACAGGCAGCTGAGCGTAGAGGAACTCACGGAAATTGAAGAGATGGAAGATGAGATCCGTGATATTCGAGACGCATCGATCGATGCCACCAAGAAACGATCGACGCAAAGCGATACCGAAGAAACTGTCGTCGTAAAGTCACCTAGCAACGATCGACACAACTCCAGTGACGGTCGATGCAAGGCGACTGCTGAGGGTTCAAAACCAGAGAAACCGAAACAGTCGACCGAAAGAGTTTACAAGCCTAAAATACCCTATCCCAAGAATCCCAGGAAGGCTAAGAACGAGAGGCAGTATGCCAAATGCAAAGAGTTCATAAAAAAGGTGAAAGTTGAAGTACCTTTACTTGACTCCATGGATACCTCGCCTATGATGAGGAGATGCCTTAAAGATATGATTGCTGGAAAATGGACTAATGAAGAGAGTGTGATGATGATCAGTGAGGTATGCAATGCAGTAATTCAGGGCAGAACTCCTGAGAAGTTAAAGGATCCTGGGAGCTTTGTATTAGATTGTACTATCTACAGGGAGAGATTCGAAAGATCCCTATGTGATCTTGGTTCTAGTGTGAATCTTATGCCTCTCTCTGTTGCTAAGAGGCTCGGTATGACTGATTTCAGACCCACTAGGATATCACTGGTTCTAGCAGACAGAACGATCAGGATTCCCGAAGGATTATTGGAGGATGTGCCTATAATGATTAGCCAATGTGCGATTCCCACTGACTTCGTGGTTCTGCAGTATGGACAGGAACCAAAGGATCCACTAATTTTGGGCAGATCTTTCTTAGCTACAGCTGGTGCGATGATTGACTGTCAGAGAGGTAAAATAGTTCTGAATGTGGGTGATCTGAAGATGAGTTTTGATATGAACAAGCTGGTAAAGAGACCAACCATCGACGGACAGACTTTCTATGTGGACACACTTGGTGAATTAGCTGCAGAGTACTTTCACCAGTCACATGCTGAAGATCCATTAGAAAGAGCTTTATTGAGTTCTGTAATGGAGTTGGAGTACCTGCAGGACGAGCCAGCAATGTGCTATACAAGACTGATGGATTCTGTTGAAGTTGCAATGCAGGTGGAAGTATCTGACGCGACGATGCAACGATCGACACTCACCAAGCATCGGTCGTTGCAAGGCGACGCAGACTGGGCAGAGGAAAAGGCTCCGAAAATAGAATTGAAACAACTTACATCCGGGCTAAGGTACGCGTTTCTTGGACCGAATTCAACTTATCCAGTGATAGTTAACGCTAGTTTAAACAACGCAGAGCTCACTTTACTGCTAAGCAAGCTGCGCAAGCATCGCAAAGCTCTTGGCTATTCTCTTGATGACATTTCAGGTATCTCACCAGAGCTGTGCATGCATCGGATACACCTTGAGGATGAGTCTAAGACATCTGTTGAGCATCAGAGAAGGCTTAATCCTAATCTGCAGGAAGTGGTTAAGAAGGAAATTATGAAACTCCTGGATGCTGGAATCATCTATCCTATTTCAGACAGTGATTGGGTAAGTCCAGTCCATGTAGTGCCTAAGAAGGGGGGAGTTACAGTTGTAAAAAATGAGAAGAACGAGCTGATACCTACTAGGACTGTAACGGGACACAGGATGTGCATAGATTACAGGAAGCTGAATGCTGCAACCAGAAAGGATCACTTTCCCTTGCCTTTCATCGATCAGATGCTGGAGAGGTTAGCCAATCATCCTTACTACTGCTTCCTCGATGGATACTCAGGTTTCTTTAAGATTCCTATCCATCTAGAAGATCAGGGAAAGACTACTTTCACTTGTCCATATGGCACATTTGCTTACCGTAGGATGCCTTTTGGACTCTGTAATGCTCCTGCCACTTTTCAGAGATGCATGATGTCCATATTCACTGATATGATTGAGGACTTTATGGAGGTATTCATGGATGATTTCTCAGTCTATGGATCATCTTACAATGAATGTCTAGATAATCTGTGCAAGGTGCTAACTAGGTGCGAAGAGAAACACTTGGTCCTTAACTGGGAAAAATGCCACTTTATGGTCAAACATGGCATTGTTCTTGGACATAAAGTATCTGAAGCAGGAATCGAAGTGGACCGCGCTAAGATTGAGGTAATGACAAATCTTCAGGCGCCTGATTCTGTTAAATCTATTAGAAGCTTTCTTGGACATGCTGGTTTCTATAGGCGTTTCATCAAAGACTTCAGTAAGATTGCTAGGCCACTAACTGCTTTGATGTGTAAGGATACCAAATTTGAGTTCAATGCAGACTGTCAGACTGCATTTGAATAGATCAAGCAGGCATTAGTGAGTGCTCCAATAGTTCAGCCACCAGATTGGGATCTACCTTTTGAGGTTATGTGTGATGCAAGTGACTTTGCTGTAGGAGCTGTTCTGGGACAGAAGAAGGACAGAAAGCACCATGCTATCTATTATGCTAGTAGGACACTAGATGATGCACAAAGGAACTATGCAACCACAGAGAAGGAGCTGTTGGCTGTTGTCTTTGCGTTTGAGAAGTTTCGCCCCTATCTTGTTGGCTCCAAGGTGATTGTTCACACTGATCATTCAGCCCTGAAGTATCTAATGCAGAAAAAGGATGCTAAGCCTAGACTGTTGAGATGGATTCTGTTGCTTCAGGAGTTTGATATTGAAGTAAGGGACAAGAAGGGAGTGGAGAATGGAGTTGCTGATCATCTTTCAAGGATGATAGTTGAGGAAGACGTGCCTATAAATGATTATTTGCCTGAGGAAAACGTCAACATGATCAGTACGGTTTTTCAGATGGATTTGGGCAGCGAGTTGCAGAACTGTCAGGACAATCGCATTGTGTCGATCGATGCCGCATTGGCAACGGTCGATACAAGTATCGGGGAAGCAACGATCGACACATGCACACGCAACGGTCGATGCACACCTGATACGAACCGAGAATCTTTCAAGATCAGAATTGGGAATTATGACTTCGAAATTTCTGCTGTAGCAACCTCTGATCGACCCTGGTATGCAGATATAGCTAATTACCTTGCTGCTGAGACTGAACCAGATGATCTGAAGGGTTATGAAAAGAAAAGATTCTTTAGAGAGCTTAGAAGATACTACTGGGATGAACCTTATCTCTATAAGAACTGCTCAGATGGCCTTTACAGGAGATGCATTGCTGAATCAGAAGTTCCAGACATCCTCTTCCACTGTCATGGATCAGATTATGCTGGACATTTTGCTACATTCAAGACTGTGTCTAAGGTTCTGCAAGTAGGTTTCTGGTGGCCTACAATGTTCAGAGACACTCATTCTTTCGTCTCTCAGTGTGATGTTTGTCAGAGGAGAGGAAAAATCAGCAAGAAGCATGAGATGCCTCAGAATTTCATTCTGGAAGTTGAGGTTTTCGATTGCTGGGGCATAGATTTCATGGGTCCCTTTCCCTCATCCTATGGGAATAAATTCATCTTAGTTGCTGTGGACTATGTGTCTAAATGGGTTGAAGCAATAGCTAGTCCAACCAATGATTCTTCGGTGGTCATTAAGCTGTTTAAGACCATCATATTCCCCAGATTTGGAGTGCCTCGTATAGTGATAAGTGATGGAGGATCTCATTTTGTCAATAAGGTCTTCGAAAAGCTGCTGAAGAAGCATGGAGTTCATCACCGAGTCGCTACACCTTATCACCCTCAAACTAGTGGACAAGTCGAAGTTTCTAACAGGCAGATCAAAGAGATCCTTGAGAAGACAGTTGGAAAGACAAGGAAGGATTGGGCAGCAAGGTTGGATGATGCGTTATGGGCTTACAGGACAGCATTCAAGACACCACTTGGGACCACTCCATTCCATCTGCTATATGGAAAAGCATGTCATCTGCCAGTGGAGCTTGAGCACAAAGCAACATGGGCTGTAAAACAAATGAATTTTTATCTTAAGTCTGCTGCGGAAAGGAGATTTATACAGCTTAATGAGTTAGATGAGATTAGACATTTTGCTTATGAGAACTCAAAGCTGTACAAGGAGAGGACTAAGGCATATCATGACAAGAAGATTGTCTCCAGCCAATTTGAGCCTAATGATCAGGTACTCTTATATAACTCTCGTCTGCATTTGTTTCCAGGAAAGCTGAAATCAAGGTGGTCTGGTCCTTTCACAATCAAAGAAGTGCGTCCGTATGGAGCTGTCGTTCTAACTGGTAAGGATGGTATTGAATTCACTGTGAATGGACAGAGGGTGAAACATTATTGGGCTAAGGCCGAAATTCCAGAAGGTCAGATTCTGCCTCTGGATGATGCACCCTCTACCTAAATCGCATTGCAGCGATCGTTGCGGTCCTGAGCAACGATCGATCCCCAACGAAAATCGCACAACAACGGTCGGTGCACCTAGTGCAACGATCGATGCCTGACTGCGACAGAGGTAAAAACCCGAGAGAACTAACCATTCCATTAACAAATTTTTATTTTCTTTCTTTTAACCAATCCCTTGCTTGACACTACTGGGGACAGTGTGTCTTAAGTGTGGAGGAGGTTCTACTAATTACTTTCTTTTGTTTTCTTAGAGTCAGTTAAATTTTAAAAATTTGTTTTTTTTTTTTTGAGTCAAAATTTGTTTAAGTAGGAAACAATAATTTTTTGAGAAGATTAGCAGCATTTTCAGGAACTAAAGTAACCACTGGGATGAAGCTGCAGATTATCTATGACTATTAGAAAACCCAGACACAGATCAGCCTACTGAGAACACCCACATCGCTTCAGGTATCAGAGGATCTTTTACTGACTTCAATTTAATCCTGACTTTAGATTTCTCACCTAAGGGCTTGGTATACTTTATGTCGGATTCCCTTGTTGGTTCTGACACAGCCTGTTAACCTGTCCTATTTGGTTCCTTTCTCCCCTTCCATAAAGTAAAAAAAAAAAAGATAATAAACTGAGGATGAGTTAGTAACTCCGAAGTGGTCATGAGAATGGTAGCAAACACTATTTTCTCTCATGTGATCCATGGAATGTGTCCAAAGTACACCCCAAAACGGGAAGAACACGGATAAAAAAAATAAAATGATACCCAAAGGGGAAAAATCAGTTGTTAAGGAAGGGAAAAGAGAAGAAAGGGACTAAAGAAAGACAGTTTGGTGGTCTAGAGCTGGCAAGGTAAGAATCCATGTGCCTTTAGATCGATACCCCTTAGGTGAGACCGCACTTAAATACTTGCAGAAGTCAGTAGGGAGAATTTGAATGCGTGAATGTGATTGTGGCGTTTACTTAGGACAGTTGCTAAGTGTGGGGGAAGTATATGTTGGTCTTGATGTCTGTGGATTGACTCTTTCATGTGGATTACTAAGGGGAATCTGAATGTTGCTGCTTCTACGACAAAATGAGTTTCTGAAAAGTTTTCAAACCTCTTCACTGCATTTTAGTTATCTGTTTTGCTTGAGGGCAAGCAAAGGCTAAGTGTGGGGGAGTTGATATATCATGGTTTTTACCCATTTTATACCATGATATAGATGTGTTTTTAGTGTCTTTTGTGTTCGTTTAGAGTCTTTTACAGGTTTAATCAGGTTTGGAGCTAATTGGAGATATTTGGAGCATTTTGGGACTTTTGGGACGTTTTGGCCGAGAGCTTAACTCACTGTCCGATTTATTGATCAAGCATCGACCGACACACCTTGTGCATCGGTCGACACACTAGCGAGATGGGCCGTACGCGTCGGTTTAACAAGTTATGAAGATTTGCAAAGAGACCCAGAATAGTTCCAGTATTTACACAGAAACCCCAGCCGAGATTAGGCTTATATATAGAGGATTTTGGTGTTTAATTTACTTACGCTTTCATACTTAGAGCTAAGAGATTTTTAGAGCTTTTGGGGCTGATCTATTTCCTGTATTCACTTATTTTGGAGAAGATTTCGAACCCCTTTGATATTTTATTCTCTTATATGCAATCTATTATTTCTATGATTATGTTTTCATTAATCATGTCTGAGTAGATCCATAGTTAAGTTTAGGGTTTCTCATTAGGGTTTGATGACTTGCTAGACTTGTTTAATTCAGTTAAGGATTCATATGATTAGAATGTTCTTCAAACTAAATTGTGCTTAATGCTAGTTCTAACCTGATCAATTAGAATCTAGATCTTTGGTTGCTAAATTCGACACGAGAGTGTGTTTTAGAATCTGAACTATTTAGGTTGAGCAATTAAATTATTCACAAAGAGATTTGCTTTAGTTTAATTGTGAACATATCGAACTTGAACTTAATGCTAGTTTAATCTGTTAGTAATTGCAAAGAGATTTGGGTTACTGCACTTAGACTTAGAGAGTTTTCGCAAAGAGATTTGGTTAATTCTATTTCCGTGATTTGAGTTCTAGAACTGAGTTTAATTTGATCCTGACTGATTAACTTGTCTGCTTGTCTGATTTCCTGAGAATACCCAAGGCTTGACGCTTTTAGTTTATTGCTTTCACAACCAACTTGCTACTGTTTACTTTCTGGCTTCGCAATTTATTTACTTCACCATCTGCTTATCTCTAGTATTAATCTCTACTGTTCTGATCTGTTGAGACCTAGTGTCCATGTGGATTCGATAACCCTATATACTACTTTGACGATACTGTGCACTTGCAGTTTAGAATAGGGTAAAACTTAGAACCTATCAGAGGACAGAAGAGTGCCTTCGCAGGCAATCAGAGCTCAGCTGGTTTTGGACAGACAAGTGGTTTTCAGAAGCCTTTTGGACAAGGTACTCAGAGAACCTATGGATCTTCATCTTATCAGACTCCTCCTGCACCTACTGCTCATGAGATTAGGATGGAGGCAATGATGAAACAGCTGCTGGAGAGTCAGACTAAGAGTGCTGCAGACTTCGACAAGAAGATAGGTACAGGCTATGAGGAGCTGAATGGAAAAATTGAATACCTGAGCGCACATATGAAGGAGCTTGATGCTAAGGTTGCAAGAACTGCTGGATATGCTCATAGGGAAGATGGATATCTCCCAGGGCGAACTGATTCTAATCCCAAGTACCAATGCAATGCAGTGACATTGAGAAGTGGTAAGGAGTTGTTACCTGGCCAGAAAAGACAGCTGAGTGTAGAAGAACTCGTGGAAATTGACGAGTTGGAAGATGAGATCCGTGACATTCGCAATGCATCGATCGACGCAACCAAACAACGGTCGATGCAAGGCGATAACGAGGAAACTGTCGTAGCGAAGTCACCCAGGAACGATCGACACAACTCTAGTGACGATCGATGCAAGGCGACTGCAGAGGTTTCAAAACCAGAGAAACCGAAACAGTCGACCGAGAGAGTATACAAGCCTAAGGTACCTTATCCCAAGAATCCCAGAAATGCTAAGAATGATAGGCAGTATGCAAAGTGGAAGGAATTCATTAAAAAGGTGAAAGTTGAAGTGCCTTTGATGGACTCCATGGAAACCTCTTCTGTGATGAAGAGATGCCTTAAGGATATGATAGCTGGAAAGTGGTCTGATAAGGAGAGTGTAATGATGATCAGTGAGGTTTGTAGTGCTGTGATACAGGGTAGGATTCCCGAGAAGTTGAAGGATCCAGGAAGCTTCGTGTTGGATTGTGCTATCTACAGAGAGAGATTTGAAAGGTCTCTATGTGATCTTGGTTCCAGTGTGAATCTTATGCCCCTCTCAGTTGCTAAAAGGCTCGGGATGACTGACTTTATACCCACTAGGATATCACTGGTTCTGGCAGATAGAACAATCAGGATTCCCGAAGGAGTATTGGAGGATGTGCCTATAATGATTGGCAAATGTGTGATCCCAACTGACTTTGTGGTTCTACAGTATGGACAGGAGCCAAAAGATCCACTAATTCTAGGCAGGCCTTTCTTAGCTATAGCTGGTGCGATGATTGACTGTCAAGGAGGTAAAATAGTTCTGAATGTGGGAGATCTGAAGATGAGTTTTGATATGGACAAGATGGTAAAGAGACCAACCATCGACGGACAGACCTTCTATGTGGACACATTGGGTGATCTGGCTGCAGAGTACCTTCACCAATCACATGCTGAAGACCCACTAGAAAGGGCTTTACTGAGCTCTATATTGGAGCTGGAGTACCTGCAGGACGAGCCAGCAATGTGCTATACGAGATTGATGGATTCTGTTGAAGTAGCAATGCAGGTGGAAGTGTCTGACGCGACGATGCAACGATCGACACTACCTAAGCATTGGTCGTTGCAAGTCGACAGAGACTGGGCCGAGGAAAAGGCTCCGAAAATAGAGCTGAAACAACTTCCATCCGGGCTAAGGTACGCATTTCTTGGACTCAATTCAACTTATCCAGTGATTGTTAATGCTAGTTTGAACAACGCAGAGCTCACTTTACTGCTAAGCAAGCTACGCAAGCATCGCAAGGCTCTTGGCTATTCTCTTGATGACATTTCAGGTATCTCACCGGAGCTGTGCATGCATCGGATACATCTTGAGGATGAGTCTAAGACGTCTGTTGAGCATCAGAGAAGGCTTAATCCTAATCTGCAGGAAGTGGTTAAGAAGGAGATTATGAAACTCCTTGATGCTGGGATTATCTATCCTATCTCTGACAGTGATTGGGTGAGTCCAGTCCATGTAGTACCTAAGAAGGGCGGAGTTACAGTGGTGAAGAATGAGAAGAACGAACTGATCCCTACTAGGACTGTAACAGGACACAGGATGTGCATAGATTACAGGAAACTGAATGCTGCAACTAGGAAAGATCATTTTCCCTTGCCTTTTATTGATCAGATGCTAGAGAGGTTAGCAAATCATCCTTATTACTGCTTCCTCGACGGATACTCAGGTTTTTTCCAGATTCCTATCCACCTAGAAGATCAGGGAAAGACCACTTTCACTTGTCCATATGGCACATTTGCTTACCGTCGGATGCCTTTTGGACTCTGTAATGCTCCTGCCACTTTCCAGAGATGCATGATGTCCATATTCACAGATATGATTGAGGACTTTATGGAGGTATTCATGGATGATTTCTCAGTCTATGGATCATCTTATAATGAATGTTTAGATAATCTGTGCAAGGTGCTGACTAGATGTGAAGAGAAAAACTTGGTCCTCAACTGGGAAAAATGCCATTTCATGGTCAGAGATGGTATTGTTCTTGGTCATAAAGTGTCTGAAGCAGGGATCGAAGTGGACCGCGCTAAGATCGAGGTAATGACCAACCTTCAGGCACTTGATTCTGTTAAGTCCATAAGAAGCTTTCTTGGACATGCTGGCTTCTATAGACGGTTCATCAAAGACTTCAGTAAGATTGCTAGGCCACTTACTGCTTTGCTGTGTAAAGATACCAAATTTGAGTTCACTGCAGACTGTCAGACTGCATTTGAACAGATCAAACAGGCATTGGTGAGCGCTCCAATAGTTCAGCCTCCAGATTGGGATCTTTCTTTTGAGGTTATGTGTGATGCAAGTGATTTTGCTGTAGGAGCTGTTCTGGGACAGAAGAAGGACAGAAAGCTCCATGCTATCTATTATGCTAGTAGGACACTAGATGATGCACAAAGGAACTATGCAACCACAGAGAAGGAGCTGTTGGCTGTTGTCTTTGCATTTGAGAAGTTCCGCCCCTATCTTGTTGGCTCCAAGGTGATTGTTCACACTGACCATTCAGCCCTGAAGTATCTGATGCAGAAAAAGGATGCTAAGCCTAGACTGTTGAGATGGATTTTGTTGCTTCAGGAGTTTGATATTGAAGTAAGGGACAAGAAGGGAGTGGAGAATGGAGTTGCTGATCATCTTTCACGGCTGCTAGTTGAGGGAGACGTGCCTATAAATGATTATTTGCCTGAGGAAAACGTCAACATGATCAGTACAGTTTTTCAGACGGATTTGGGCAGTGAGTTGCAGAACTGTCGGGACAATCGCATTGTGTCGATCGATGCCACATTGGCAACGGTCGATACAAGTATCGGGGAAGCAACGATTGATACATGCTCATGCAACGGTCGATGCATACCTGATACGAGCCGAGAGTCTTTCAGAGTCAGAATTGGGAATTATGACTTCGAAATTGCTGCTGTAGCAACCTCTGATCGACCCTGGTATGCATATATAGCTAATTACCTTGCTACTGAGACTGAACCGGATGACTTAAAGGGTTATGAAAAGAAAAGGTTCTTTAGGGAACTTAGAAGATACTACTGGGATGAGCCCTATCTCTATAAGCATTGTTCACATGGTCTTTACAGGAGATGCATTGCTGAATCTGAAGTCCCTGATATCTTCTTCCACTGTCATGGATCATATTATGCTGGACATTTTGCTACATTCAAGACTGTGTCTAAGGTTCTGCAAGCAGGTTTCTGGTGGCCCACGATGTTTAGAGACACTCATTCGTTCATCACTCAGTGTGATTCCTGTCAGAGGAGAGGGAAAATCAGCAAGAAGCATGAAATGCCTCAGAATTTCATTCTGGAAGTTGAGGTTTTTGATTGTTGGGGTATAGATTTCATGGGTCCTTTTCCCTCATCCCATGGGAATAAGTTCATCTTGGTTGCTGTAGACTATGTGTCTAAATGGGTTGAAGCAATAGCTAGTCCAACCAATGATTCTTCAGTGGTCATTAAGCTGTTTAAGACCATTATATTCCCCAGATTTGGAGTGCCTCGTATAGTGATTAGTGATGGAGGATCTCATTTTATCAATAAGGTCTTCGAGAAGCTGCTACAGAAGCATGGAGTTCATCACAGAGTCGCTACTCCTTATCACCCTCAGACTAGTGGACAAGTTGAGGTCTCTAACAGGCAGATTAAAGAGATCCTTGAGAAGACAGTTGGAAAGACAAGAAAAGATTGGGCAGCAAAGTTAGATGATGCATTATAGGCCTACCAGACAGTATTCAAGACACCACTTGGGACCACTCCATTCCATCTGCTGTATGGAAAAGCATGTCATCTGCCAGTGGAACTTGAGCACAAAGCAGCATGGGCTGTGAAACAGATGAACTTTGATCTTAAGTTTGCTGCAGAGAGGAGATTGGTACATCTTAATGAGTTGGATGAGATCAGACATTTTGCTTATGAGAACTCAAAGCTGTATAAGGAGAGAACTAAGGAATATCATGATAAGAAGATTGTCTCCAGACAGTTTGAGCCCAATGATCAGGTACTTTTGTATAACTCTCGTTTGCATTTGTTTCCAGGTAAGCTGAAATCAAGGTGGTCTGGTCCCTTCACAATCAAAGAGGTGCGTCCGTATGGAGCTGTCGTTCTAACTGGTAAGGACGGTTATGAATTCACTGTGAATGGACAGCGGGTGAAACATTATTGGGCTAAGGCCGAGATTCCAGGAGGGCGGATTCTGCCTCTGGATGATGCACCCTCAACATAAATCTGCTGAAGCGTCAAGCTAATGACCTTAAACAAGCGCTGAGTGGGAGGCAACCCACTGTTTTCGTTTTTGCATTTTGATTTTAGTGTTTTTATAGGATTTTACGCTTGTTTCTGGTTTTGGTGAGTTTATGTTTGCAGGTCTCGGATTAATACGCAGTGCGTAGATCGACACACCATTGTGTCGATCGTCACAATACGACAGAAATCGCATTGCAGCGATCGTTGCGGTCCTGAGCAACGATCGATTATACACAAAAAATCGCCTAGCAACGGTCGATGCACTTAGTGCAACGATCGATGCCTGGGTGCGACAGAGGTAAAACCCGAGAGAACTCAACCATTCCATAAACAAATTTTTATTTTCTTTTGCCAATTCTTCGCTTGACACTACTGGGGACAGTGTGTCTTAAGTGTGGGGGAGGTTCTACTAACTTCTTTCTTTTGTTTTCTTAAGAGTCAGTTAAATTTTTCAAAATTTTTGTTTTATTGAGTCAAAATTTGTTTAAGTAAGAAACAATGATTTTTTGAGAAGATTAGTAGCACTTGCAGGAACTTAAGTAACCATTGGGATGAAGCTGCAGATTATCTCTGACTATTAGAAAACCCAGACATGGATCAACCTACTGAGGACACCCACATCACTTCAGGTATCAGAGGATCCTTTTACTGACTTCACCCTAATACTGACTTAGATTTTCTCATCTAAGGGCTTGGTATACTTTGTGTCGGATTCCCTTGTTAGTTCTGACACAGCCTGTAAACCTGTCCTATTTAGTTCCCTTCTCCCCTTCCAAATAAAAAAAAGAAGATAATAAACTGAGGATGAGTTAGTAACTCCGAAATGGTCATGGGAATGGTAGCAAACACTATTTTCTCTCATGTGATCCATGGAATGTTTCCAAAGTACACCCCTTAACGGGAAGAGCACTGATAAAAAAAATAAAATGATACCCAATGGGGAAAATCAGAATGCTAAGGAAGGGAAAGAGAAGAAAGGGACTAGAGAAAGATAATATGGTGGTCTAGAGCTGATAAGGTAAGAATCCATGTGCCTTTGATCGATACTCCTTAGGTGAGACCGCACTTAAATACTTGCAGAAGTCAGTAGGGAGAATTTGAATGCTTGAATGTGATTGTGGAGTGTGGGAGAAGTATATGTTGGTCTTGATGTCTGCAGGTTGATTCTTTCACGTGGTTTACTAAGGAGAATCTGAGTGTTACTGCTTCTAAGATGAAAAGAGTTTCTGAAGAGTTTTCAAACCTCTTCACTGCATTTTAGTTCTCTGTTTTGCTTGAGGGCAAGCAAAGGCTAAGTGTGGGGGAGTTGATATATCATGGTTTTTACCCATTTTATGCCATGATATAGATGTGTTTTTAGTGTCTTTTGTGTTATTTTAGAGTCTTTTACAAGTTTAATCAGGTTTGGAGCTAATTGGAGATAATTGGAGTATTTTGGGACTTTTGGAGTATTTTGGCCGAGAGTTTAACTCACTGCCCGATTTGATGATCATGCAACGATCGACACACCTTTGGTGTCGATCGACACACTAGCGAGATGGGCCGTGCGCGGCGGTTTAACAAAGTTATGAAGATTTGCAGAGAAGCCCAGAATAGTTCCAGTATTTACACAGAAGCCCCAGCCGAGATTATGCCTATATATTTAGAGTTTTGGCTTTTATTTTACATACGCTTTCATACTTAGAGCTAAGAGATTTTTAGAGCTTTTGGGGCTGATCTAATCCTGTACTTCATCTATTTTGGAGAAGATTTCGAACCCCTTTATCTATTTAATTTCTTATATGCAATCTATTATTTCTATGATTTTTGTTTCATTAATCATGTATGAGTAGATTCATAGTTAGGTTTAGGGTTTCTCATTAAGGATTTTATGACTTGCTAGACTTGTTTAATTCAGTTAAGGATTCACATGATTAGAATGTTCTTCAAACTAAATTGTGCTTAATGCTAGTTCTAACCTGATCAATTAGAATCTAGATCTTAGGTTGCTAAATACGACACGAGAGTGTGGTTTAGAATCTGAACTATTTAGGTTGAGCAATTAAATTATTCGCAAAGAGATTTGGTTTAGTTTAATTGTGAACATATCGAACTTGAAATTAATGCTGGTTTAATCTGTTGGTAATTGCAAAGAGATTTGGATTACTGCACTTAGACTTAGAGGATTTTCGCAAAGAGATTTGGTTAATTCTAATTCCGTGATTTGAGTTCTAGAACTGAGTTTAATTTGATCCTGACTGATTAACTTGTCTGCTTGTCTGATTTCCTGAGAATTCCCTAGACTTAGCACTTTTAGTTTATTGCTTTCACAACAAATTCCTGCTACTGATTTACTTTCTCGCCTTGCTTTTATTTAATTCACTACCTGCTTTTATTCCTATTATTAATCTCTACTGTTCTGATCTATCGAGACCAGTGTCCCTGTGGATTCGATAACCCTATATACTACATTGATATTGTTGTGCACTTGCAGTTAGTATAGGGAATAAAACCTGACCTATCACCTGGTAAGGACCTTCCCACTTTGCTCCTAACTTCCCAGCGTGTTCTTCCTTTTTATGGTCGAACACTTTCCGTAAGACGAGCTCTCCTACTTGAAACCTTCGAGTTTTAATCTTGGAATCGTAGTAACGAGCTGCGGCTTGTTGGTAGTTCTGGATTCGAGCTAGTGCGAGGTTCCTCCTTTCGTCGTCGAGATCGAGCACATCAGTTATCATCTTGTTATTGAGTTCCTCTTGTCGTGGGCATTATTCTTTGCGGATGCTTGACACAAGGATTTCGGCTGGTACTACCGCCTTGATCCCGTAGGCCAGCGAGAAGGGAGTCTCGCCGGTGGATTTGCGGGGGGTAGTCCGGTAGGCCCAGAGTACGGCTGGGAGCTCGTCACTCCAGCTCGTTTTGCACTCATTGAGTCTTTTCTTGAGGCTATTCATGATTGCCTTGTTAGCCGCTTCCGCCAGCCCATTCCCTTGGGGAAAGCGTGGCGTTGAGTAAGTCAGCTTTATGTTCCAAGTTCTGCAGAACTCCTTGAAGGCGTTTGATATGAACTGGGAACCGTTATCAGTGACGATCTCGTGGGGTAGTCCGTGCCTGCAAACGATGTTTCGCCAGACGAACTCCTTAACGTGAACGTATTTTACCTTTTGGTATGACTCGGCTTCAATCCATTTGGTGAAGTAGTCCGTCATTACCAATAAGTGTGTGGCTTTCTTTTTGCCGGATGCGATTAGGAGCCCTACGATGTTCATTCCCCATCGCATGAATGGGTATGGCGATGAGATAGAGGAGAGTTTCTCCGATGCTTGGTGGATAATCGGGGCGTGCTTTTGGCACTTGTCGCATTTGTTGGAGAAGGATTCGCATTCGGTAACCATTGTTGGCCAGAAATAGCCTTGCCTTTTGATTCGTACGGCCAGGGCTCGTCCTCCGGAATGGCTTCCGCAGGATCCGTCGTGGGCCTGCGTGATCACGGCTAAGGCTTGCCTTTTGTTGAGGCATTTGAGGTAAGGTCCGGAGAGACTCCTTTTAAAGAGCTCTCCTTGTGTGATGCAGTACCTTGCACTTTGTACTTTGAGTTTCCGTGCCTCCCATTTGTCGTCCGGAACTTCGCCATTTGTAATGTATCGAATGATCGGAGTTCTCCAATCTTCGTCATTGTCGTGCTCGGGTCCTTGACTGGTGGATGCGGCTTGGATTGGTCCGTCGGGGACGTTTGCGACAAAACTGAGCAAATATATGTAAACATACATGTAGATCATCATATAAATTGCTATTTCCCACTTTAATTTCCATGTAAACATACATGTAGATCATCATATATCTCATAAAAAACTGAGCAAATATATGCCAGATCATTGGCTTTGCCTATTTTAAAAAAGTAATATCGTTTTTAGTCTTATTTTCTATTTTAATTTTCCTTTTTAGAAGACGTTAATTAGTTTGGTTGTCCATTATGGTGTTGTTCGTTTGTCACGCAGACGGCTGCGGCTGCGGTCTGTGTTTAGACGTTGCGGTCAGACGCAACAATTATTGTTCGTTTGTCAGACTCGTGGCTGGCCGCAGCCACAAGTCTGTTCATTTTATCAGACGCAGACGCAGACGCAGACAAACGCAGACGCATGAAGACCGTTCGTTTCATAGCCGATGCGGTCATTTTCCACTAAATTCAGATTTTATTTTTAAAAATTTGTATATTTAATTTTTTGATAAACAATGTAGCTTCTGTATTTTATATATCCATAAGACAATTTTTGGTAAAAAAAAAATCTTCTAAAATAAGCTATTTTAGTAATAGTTATGATAAAAACTATGAATTTAGTTAAAAAGATAACAAACCCAAGTTATAAACAAAAAAATAAAACATAAGTAATAATCAAGTCACAAATTATAACAAACCAAGTAAATTAAAGTCATAAGTAATAATCAAGATAACAAACCAAATCTTAAGCGAAAATAAAATCCAAGATCTCTAATATGGTAATTGACGTCGATGTCGATTACCGTATTCATTTGTGATACTTTCACTCAAAGCTTCCATCGCTTTATCACCGGTCGCCTCATATTCAATATGACCACCACCACCACCACCACCGCCACCATCATCATCATCTTCTGCTTCTCCTTCTTCATCACCATGAACTTGATATTCTTCTCTACTTTGCCAACGTACAAAGTCACAATCCTCCCGATGTGAATCACGAATGAAGTTGTGCACTGCCATCGTCGCTGTTACAAGCTTAATCCACTTCGTTAGACCATACTTTGGATGCTTACGATCCAAAATTCTCCATTTTGCTTTCTATACTCCAAATGTTCTTTCAATCACTGATCGCAAACCTGAATGCTTTCTGTTGAACAACTCTCGTGTATTTACTGGTGGTCCTCTAGCAAATTGACCAAGATGATATTGCATACTACGATATGGACCAAGATACCATGTCCTTGTGGGATATCTAGAGTCAACTAGATAATACTTTCTAGGAGGCGGATGTGGAAAAAACAGTTCATTCTTCACACAATGAGTCAGTACCTTTGAATCATGTGCTCTGCCTGGTACACCGACATATGCATATATGAACTTCATATCGAAGTTACATATAGCAAGGACATTCATCGTAGGTTCTCCCTTTCTACCTCTATATGCTTCTGCAGTCTGACTAGGAGGGCGAACCGGGACATGAGTTCCATCCAATGCTCCAATACAATCTCTAAAATAAGGCCAATATCGATCATCATCCCTCAAAACAGTGTTTACTCGAGTAAGCTCACCTTCTTCTGGTTTTAGTGTATCAGCTGCAAACCTGAGAAGAGCACTCAAGACATCATCAAGCTTCCTTTTCACTGTATCCATTAATCTTTGATATCTTTCAGCTATATCCCGCACAGTCTTATCCATACCAACCACTTCAAGAAACATAGCGACAGATTCCTCAACATGCATGCCTTAATCACATACATGCCTTAATCTTTTTCTTTTGCTCGTTATTGGAGGCCACAACATATATAGCTCAACTTGTTTACTATGCCTTTGTTGATTGGTGAATATTTGAAATTAAAAGCATCAAAAGAAGTAGAAGTAAGCAAGATCTTCTGCAAGTGGAACAATGAAATCAAGCTAGCTTTTAGACTGGATTTTAAAATGCTAAGGAACACTATTCCTACGTCAAGCATACGATTTCTACATGTTCTGATAAATCTAAGAAACCCAATTCACTCAAGCAACAAAATACAGAAATTGTTGAGATAGAGGCAAAGCATAAATTCGTAAAATCTGTTTCGCTAAATCAATACTCGAGCTTAGCGCTTATGAATGCTCCACAAACCGAATCAAAGAAAAAAACCCGGAGAAAAGAGAAGAAGAATACATGTAAGTTCGATAACCAGAGATGAGACGAGACGATTCTAGTTCCTGGAACCTGAGATGAGAGGATTGAAGAACATCGTTTTCGTTAGGCTGAAAGAACAAAGAACGGCTCAGAGAAGAAGATGCTTGTTTTGCGAACAAATTAGGGTTATGTGATTTTGTAATTCACAAAAAAAACATAAGGGTAAATCTGTCTTTTGTAATTTTAGCCGCAACAGTTCGGACACGAACGCTAATTTTCTTTGCGGTCAAAAAATCCGGCGTTTAACCGCAGCGTTCAGATGCGGCGTTTAACCGCAAGAAACTGCTTCTATCAAACGAACACAGTTCAGCCGCAAACGCAGACGCAGCCCTCATGCGGCTAACAAACGAACAGCCCCTATATTCGTTAACTTTATACGGTCCAAATTTTACTTTTCAAAAATTTGTCTCTCTAGTCACACTTTAAACGGGAAGTGTACAAAAAGCATAGTTGTATTAATAAACTTACATTTTCTAAATAACCTAAAAGTATGTATTTTCAGTTTGGGGTCTTGAACAATTACGTAATATATACGTTTTTTTTTTGAAACACTTCTTCTAATTAAATTAATAAAATATATGTTTCGCTATAATAAAGTGATATAATTTCGATTAATGGAACATACAAATAGTAAAATATTCCAAAATGGAAATAACAAAACTGGAAAAAGTTAACAAATCAGTACAATTAACAATTACGACTAAAAGACCATACTGTATAAATATGTGCACGAATGAACGAAGTTGCATTGTCTCTCAAAAACCAAAAATATTATTCGATCACTCTGTCTCTTGCAACCAGAATGATGAGCATGGCACTCTCTCTTCAAATCATTACATATTTTCTCTTCATTACCAGCACTGTCTCATCACCTCCGGCCGGGTTCACCATCAACTTATTCCACCGTGTGAGATCCGGGATTCACACTAAGAATATGTATTCGTGGATTTGGACTTTTGGATATAGAAATGGTATAGTTTCCTATGAATCAAAGACTTTATTGAGATTGATCGTCGAGATAGAACAAACACAATCGAAAAGAGAGTACAAAGTATGATGTTCGAGCTATCTAGTCGAAGTGTTCTAAGTTAGGGTCAGAATATCTTGAATGAGTCGCCACTTCTTCTTTTAAATAGTCTCGGCTCTGATCTCTCTGTTCCGATATTTCGGCCTCTCCTTCGTAACGATCCCCGTGATTCTCGCGGATCAGTTGAACTGGAAAATACCGAGTCGCTCTACCTCCACGTCGTCTCCTGCCGAGCTCGAGCTCGATCGCCTCTTACTTCGGCATCGCTTGGGCCTTGTTAAAGCGTCATTCGTTTGGGACCAACGATCGAATCGGCTTGTCTCTTCGTCTTTGATCCTGGAATGGGCTCATAGATACGGGCCTTTGTCTTGTTTGTTAATGGGCCGGATTTCCTAGAGGGAAATCCAGTACCAACAATAGCCCCCCAGCCCATTGATTTTGAGAAGTCGAGGTTAATGGGCGGTGGACGTTTTCGGGAAGACGCGCGCGTGCTCTAGGCGTTAAGGAAGCCCTAATGATTGTTTTCGCCTCGTCCGCAGATCTTGTTTTAATCGGGTGGCCAAGATCAGGCGCGTGGGTTGGATCAGCCTATTCGTGGTGCGTCCGTTACTACGGCGGATATGACTCAATCGTTAATCAGTCGCTCCTGGCTTTAGATCTTGCATCGACGGTCGAGATCGCAAGAAACTGAAGGATCCTAATTGTCTCAATCTTTTTTCGTAATCGTTTACAAATTTTGAATTGAGCGGTTGGGATTGTGGGATGCGAAAGATCCCACGGATCTCGAGCACGAGATAGTTTAAAAGGGGAAGTTACCTAGCACGATTCCCATTACTGCTCGCACTACAAATCGTCAAGGTAACTTCTTCTCCCTCATTATATCTCTTTGTTTTTATGTTTGCCTCTCGCTCTTATTCCTTTTGCCGTTATTCCGAGACCTTCTGCTCTAGAGATTTCGTCCTTCTTCTTTTCTTGAAAGAAATTTCCGATTTACCGAACTATCATGGTTCGAAAGAGTACGGTCAGGGCAAGTTCAACTGTGGCGGCGGGACCGGGCGGTCCCCATCCCCCATCCAGTCTGACTGTTGACCAAATACGGAAGTTGCGGGCGAAGTGCCGGATCCCGCCGGAGGTGGAGATACTTATCCCATCGCCGGAAATATCCCCGGAAACTGTCGTCGAGGGTCATTGCTGTGCTTCTTATACCTATTTCGATAAATGCGGATTATTTTTTCCAATCCCTCGCATTATCTCATGGTTTTGGCTCAGCTCCAGCTGGCCTTTAACCAGATGACTCCGAATTTCGTTCGGTATGTCATCGGGCTCGGGGTCAGATCCGTCGAGGAGGGCATCGACTTCGGGGTCGAAGAGTATTGTTCGGTAAAACATAACATTCGTTTTCCCGGGACCTACTACCTCTCTCCTCGCCATGGGAAGATCCTTGATGAGATCCCGACGAGGGATGTGTGGAAGAGTAAACACTTTTACTTCATGATCAATCATCACTCGGTCGAGGATTTTGATTACTCGGTTATCCCGACAAGATGGGCAGCTAGCGTTGGTTAGCTTATGGGGTTTACTAGTTTCTCTGGTTGACATCGAGCTGTTCGCTAATAACCTTTTTGGTTTCTTTGCAGAGGCTCCTGAGTCATTACCTTTGAACCCAAATACATCGAGTTTGGTAGCTCGCCTTCGGAGAGGAGATACCCGCTGGTCTAGCTTTACGGACCAGCGAATTCGAGCTGCCTTAGGTCCTGCGGCCCGACAACCTTCTTTATACCAACCTCGTCTTTCGCGAGACAGATCACGCCTCCCTTCTCGGCCCACTTCGACTCGAATCGTTCAAGCTCCGCTTCAGATTATCGAGCGGGCTGGAGAGAGTAAGTATTTTGGCTAGTCCGTACAAGGATTTTTGCGCCGTATTCCTTTTCGTTTGCCGGGCTGACTCGAGTCTGTGTTGTCTGCAGATCGATCTGTTTCGGACGACAGTTCTACCGCAAGCACCCCTTCTCTTGGAAAGATGTCGCGAATATCTAGTAGTCGTCGGAACGGGAAGGATCCCGTTGATCTGGCGAAGAAAATGAAGGCCGGCGACTTGAGCAACGCCCTTCTTTTTGCCATGGACGAGGGGACTCCTCCTCCTCCTTCGATCCCTCCTCCAAACCCTGTTCAGGTTTCTCTCCCCAAGGTCGCAGGGTCCGGAGAGGCAAATGTGGGGGTGGAGGATTTACCTCCTCTTTCGGCCGGTCAGGAACCAGTTCAGATCCCGTCTGGAGAGCCTGTTTTGCGCAACTCCCGGTCGAATGGTTCGAGGGGATCAAATGGTCGGAGCCGGGGCGGCCCTCCTCCTCCGGCGGCGAAGCGTCAAAGGACTGACGCGGAGGTGAGCTCGAGGAGATCAAACCAGAGTGTTGAGGCAAGACCTGCTTCTTCCGGGTCCTCCGGGTCTTTCAACTGGCGCTTCAGGCACCAGAAGGAATGTCCGATTGCGGATAACCCGACGGGTGTGGCCTATCTGCTGAGGCATTTTAAGCCCGCAGGTGTTCAGCTCCCGGCTGTCGGGGATATGGCTCTCGGTGACGTTTATACCGAAATGAAGGCGGCTTCTGGGAAGGTAACGATTTCCTTCCTTCGCTTTTTGATATGTTTTATGCTTAATTCTCGTTTTTCTCGTAGGCCTTGGAGGCTGCGAACAGGTTTGGGGCTAGGGCCGAACGAGAGCTGCGGGAGATACCGCAGGCAAGTGAGCTCGATACCATTGAGAAGACGGTTAGGGACCTGAGAACGCAGTTGCAGGGTGCCTTGGCTCGAGAGGAGGAGCTACGGAAAAAGGCGGGCGACCTGGATGCGCAGTTGCAGGGTGCCTTGGCTCAGGCTTCGGTCGCGGAGGAGGCGAGTCGAACCGCTATTGTGGCAGGTCGGGTTGCGGATGTGCGGGCTGCGCAATGTCAGGGCGATCTGGACAAGGCTCTCGCCGACCGAGAGTTTGACGTCAAGGTGGCGGCCCATGAGGCGAGGAAGGGGCTGAACGGTGAATACCTAAGGATCCTTGAGGGAATCTCGGCGAAGGAGAGCCAAAGGAAAGTCGCCGTGAGCGCCGAGATGAGGCTTCAGGAGGCTTTGGCCAATATCGCGCTTATCGCCGAGTTCGCTTCTGGCGAACTTGATCTGACCAAGGAGGTGATGGACTTGGCCGAGAAGAAAAGGTTGGCCACGGAGGAGATGAATGTCGCAGTGGTGTTGGACTTCAGTATCAGCAAACTTAATTTGCCGGTGATGTCGGACGATTCTGTGATCTTGGCGCGCCCTTTAAACCAGGCGGCCGCTCTTCTTGATCAGTATGGATCGAACCTTCCGACCGGAGTTAGCTCGCGAGTTAGCGACGAGGACGAGGGTCGACTTGAGGAGGACAGGGCGATTGATGATCAGATGGAGGATCAAGACGAAGCTTCCTCTCCTTCCAAGCAGTTCTAGTCCTCCTTTTTTTGTTCGTTGCTGCCCAAGGGGGCTTTTAATTTGTCTCCAGACTTTTGTTGCCCAAGGGGGCTTTTCTTTTTGTTTTTGGTGTTGCCTTTAGTGGGCTTTCGTTCGAACTCGAGGACATCGTGTCCTCTCTCTCTCTTTTTTATGAATTGCTTTCAAATCTTGCATGCCTTAGCATAGATTTTACTGTTTAGCGCTTTAGCATAAAGTTTGGCTGTTATGGCGACTTGAACCTCCTCGGAGGGGTCGACAAATAACTTGTCTCTAACTGCCTTAGGGAGTTCTTTACGAACTTTTAAGTTGATTGTACGCGAGGTATCACTCTTTCGTAGTGTAAGATTCGAGCTTATAGCTGGACGCTTTCGAAATTGCTGAATATAAGGAATACTAAGTATATAGGAATGAATTGAAGTAGACTTACAAAGGTTGTTTGCTTGAATGACTGTCTTGACTTCGTTGTCTTTTTCTTGGAGGGAGGGGGTAGTCCCCCAATTCTTTTAATCCGTATAAGGTTTAGAAGAATTATTGGTTTTGGAAGGATCGCTCTGGATCTCTTTCTTTGGGACGATCATTTCAGTTCGTTCGAATTGGGAGGACCGTTTTGGGTCGCTTGTTTTGGGACGATCATTTCAGCTCGTTCGATTTGGAAGGACCATTTCGGGTCGCTTGTTTTGGGACGATCATTTCAGCTCGTTCGATTTGGAGGGACCATTTCGGGTCGCTTGTTTGAAGGGATAATTTCATATCACTTGGTTTTGGGGGAGGCCGTTCGAGGTCTCTCGGGAGGGATAATTTCATATCGTTTTTTTTGTGGAGGGATAATTTCATATCGCTTTTTTGTGGAGGGATAATTTCATATCGCTTTTTTTGAGAGATAATTTCATATCGCTTGATTTTTGAAGAGATAATTTCATATCGCTTGGAAGGGATAATTTCATATCGCTTGTTTACGGAGGGATAATTTCATATCACTTTAGCTTTTGAAGAAATAATTTCATATCTCTTTTTGAGGATGTTATGGTGAGGTATTTCGCAATGGATCTAACTTTTATGACAGAAAGAGGCATTGGATTGAGAGACTTATTTTGATTTCACAAAGATAAGCTAGTATGAATTCGTCAGAAGTTGTTGAGCTCGGTAAGAGCTTTATGTTCGGGGGGTGGCTGCGCTCGAAGTCGAGCTGCCTACGTACCCTTTTAAGGGGATCAAGCCATTTCGTAGTTCGATTATGTTGTCGTACTCCTAGTGGAAGTACTTTTTGAGTTTGATGATGTTCCAAGGTCGTAGTTCAGGTTTTTGGGTTTCCACCGACTTGAGTCGGTAGACCCCGTCCTTTACAACGTCGGTGACCTGGTGATATATCATGGTTTTTACCCATTGTATGCCATGATATAGATGTGTTTTTAGTGTCTTTTGTGTTATTTTAGAGTCTTTTACAGGTTTAATCAGGTTTGGAGCTAATTGGAGATAATTGGAGTATTTTGGGACTTTTGGAGTATTTTGGCCGAGAGTTTAACTCACTGCCCGATTTGATGATCATGCAACGATCGACACACCTTTGGTGTCGATCGACACACTAGCGAGATGGGCCGTGCGCGGCGGTTTAACAAAGTTATGAAGATTTGCAGAGAAGCCCAGAATAGTTACAGTATTTACACAGAAGCCCCAGCCGAGATTATGCCTATATATTTAGAGTTTTGGCTTTTATTTTACATACGCTTTCATACTTAGAGCTAAGAGATTTTTAGAGCTTTTGGGGCTGATCTAATCCGGTACTTCATCTATTTTGGAGAAGATTTCGAACCCCTTTATCTATTTAATTTCTTATATGCAATCTATTATTTCTATGATTTATGTTTCATTAATCATGTCTGAGTAGATTCATAGTTAGGTTTAGGGTTTCTCATTAAGGATTTTATGACTTGCTAGACTTGTTTAATTCAGTTAAGGATTCACATGATTAGAATGTTCTTCAAACTAAATTGTGCTTAATGCTAGTTCTAACCTGATCAATTAGAATCTAGATCTTAGGTTGCTAAATACGACACGAGAGTGTGGTTTAGAATCTGAACTATTTAGGTTGAGCAATTAAATTATTCGCAAAGAGATTTGGTTTAGTTTAATTGTGAACATATCGAACTTGAAATTAATGCTGGTTTAATCTGTTGGTAATTGCAAAGAGATTTGGATTACTGCACTTAGACTTAGAGGATTTTCGCAAAGAGATTTGGTTAATTCTAATTCCGTGATTTGAGTTCTAGAATTGAGTTTAATTTGATCCTGACTGATTAACTTGTCTGCTTGTCTGATTTCCTGAGAATTCCCTAGACTTAGCGCTTTTAGTTTATTGCTTTCACAACAAATTCCTGCTACTGATTTACTTTCTCGCCTTGCTTTTATTTAATTCACTACCTGCTTTTATTCCTATTATTAATCTCTACTGTTCTGATCTATCGAGACCAGTGTCCCTGTGGATTCGATAACCCTATATACTACATTGATATTGCTGTGCACTTGCAGTTAGTATAGGGAATAAAACCTGACCTATCAAGTTTTTGGCGCCGTTGCCGGGGACTCTTAGAGTCTTCGATAGGACCGAACTTAGGGTTTTTACTAGGAATTTTTCTTTTTTGTTTTTGTTTTTATTTTTATTTTATTTACTGATTTCTTCTCTGTTTTCTCTCAGTCGCAGGTACCGATTTCGCCTTGCGTCGATCGTTGCACCTCTTGTGTCGATCGTCACTAAGCGATTTGAGATTGAATCGATCGTTGCACTGTTAGCATCGATCGTTGCTTGACGATTACAGACAGTTTATGCAGAAGCGTGAAACTCGAAGTAATCCGAACTCAAGCCTAATCAATCTCGATCTTGAAGAACTTGGACGTCTAGAGAGGACTAACAGAAGAGAAAGAAGAGAAAGAATGGTAGTACAGAGGCTGATTCTAGTACGCGATGCTCAAGGTACTCTGAGGGACCAAGATAACAACCCATACAATGCTGCTTGGCAAAGGGTTGATGCTGAAGGGAATGTCATCCCTGAACCTTCTGAGCCACCGCAACAGGAGCAGAACCAAGTGCCAAGACAGGCCCAAGGGAGAGAGATGGTTGTCCATGAGAGAACCTTAGCTGACTACAACAGACCGGATGAGTTTCATGCAAACCGGTCAGCTCTAATTCTTCCTGGTTTTGAGAGGGGTGATTTTGAGATCAAGACCATCTACTACTCGCTGATGAGACACAATGCATTCCATGGTCATCCTACAGAGCAGCCTATGGATCACATTGATACATTTGAGGACCTAATCAATGGCATGAAGTATGATGGAGTCTGCCAAGATTATCTGTTCCTCAAGCTCTTTCCATACAGTCTCACTGGAGACGCTGCTCCTTGGCTGAAGCAACTGGCACCTGGCCAATATACTACTTGGGCAGCCCTGAAGAGTGAGTTTCTGCGTCACTTCTATGATGATGCGCGTTTCGATCAGTCCAGACAGGATATTCTGACATTTACCCAAGGTCCTACTGAGCCACTTAAGACTGCTTGGATGAGATTTAGGAAGTACCAGCGTGACTGTCGACACCATGGATTCACTGAGGTCACATTGCTAGGTATATTCTTCAGAGGCATAGATCTGCCATATCAGTCTGCGCTGGATAACTCCAGTAATGCAAACTTTAACACCAGAACTCCTGCACAAGCTAAGCAGTTGATTGAGAACCTAGTGAGCAGCAACAGTTGCAAGACTATGGATGAGAGGAGGAAGAAATCTGGTGGAAGTGTAGAGAATACAGAGATGGCTGAATTGAGATCTAGAATGGACACAATTTGCAATCTCCTGACTGGTAAAAAGGTTGTCCACTTTGCACAAGATGTAGAAGTAATTCAGACTGAGGAGGACACTCAGGAAGAAGATGTGAATTACATTGGAGGATCTGGTTTCCAAGGTAACAGATTTGGTAATCAGCAGGGAAACAGATTCTTCAATGGAGGACAGAAGAGTGCCTTCGCAGGCAATCAGAGCTCAGCTGGTTTTGGACAGACAAGTGGTTTTCAGAAGCCTTTTGGACAAGGTACTCAGAGAACCTATGGATCTTCATCTTATCAGACTCCTCCTGCACCTACTGCTCATGAGATTAGGATGGAGGCAATGATGAAACAGCTGCTGGAGAGTCAGACTAAGAGTGTTGCAGACTTCGACAAGAAGATAGGTACAAGCTATGAGGAGCTGAATGGAAAAATTGAATACCTGAGCGCACATATGAAGGAGCTTGATGCTAAGGTTGCAAGAACTGCTGGATATGCTTAGAGGAAAGATGGATATCTCCCAGGGCGAACTGATGCTAATCCCAAGTACCAATGCAATGCAGTGACATTGAGAAGTGGTAAGGAGTTGTTACCTGGCCAGAAAAGACAGCTGAGTGTAGAAGAACTCGTGGAAATTGACGAGTTGGAAGATGAGATCCGTGACATTCGCAATGCATCGATCGACGCAACCAAGCAACGGTCGATGCAAGGCGATAACGAGGAAACTGTCGTAGCGAAGTCACCCAGGAACGATCGACACAACTCTAGTGACGATCGATGCAAGGCGACTGCAGAGGTTTCAAAACCAGAGAAACCGAAACAGTCGACCGAGAGAGTATACAAGCCTAAGGTACCTTATCCCAAGAATCCCAGAAAAGCTAAGAATGATAGGCAGTATGCAAAGTGGAAGGAATTCATTAAAAAGGTGAAAGTTGAAGTGCCTTTGATGGACTCCATGGAAACCTCTCCTGTGATGAAGAGATGCCTTAAGGATATGATAGCTGGAAAGTGGTCTGATAAGGAGAGTGTAATGATGATCAGTGAGGTTTGTAGTGCTGTGATACAGGGTAGGATTCCCGAGAAGTTGAAGGATCCAGGAAGCTTCGTGTTGGATTGTGCTATCTACAGAGAGAGATTTGAAAGGTCTCTATGTGATCTTGGTTCCAGTGTGAATCTTATGCCCCTCTCAGTTGCTAAAAGGCTCGGGATGACTGACTTTATACCCACTAGGATATCACTGGTTCTGGCAGATAGAACAATCAGGATTCCCGAAGGAGTATTGGAGGATGTGCCTATAATGATTGGCAAATGTGTGATCCCAACTGACTTTGTGGTTCTACAGTATGGACAGGAGCCAAAAGATCCACTAATTCTAGGCAGGCCTTTCTTAGCTACAGCTGGTGCGATGATTGACTGTCAAGGAGGTAAAATAGTTCTGAATGTGGGAGATCTGAAGATGAGTTTTGATATGGACAAGCTGGTAAAGAGACCAACCATCGACGGACAGACCTTCTATGTGGACACATTGGGTGATCTGGCTGCAGAGTACTTTCACCAATCACATGCTGAAGACCCACTAAAAAGGGCTTTACTGAGCTCTATATTGGAGCTGGAGTACCTGCAGGACGAGCCAGCAATGTGCTATACGAGATTGATGGATTCTGTTGAAGTAGCAATGCAGATGGAAGTGTCTGACGCGACGATGCAACGATCGACACTACCTAAGCATCGGTCGCTGCAAGTCGACAGAGACTGGGCCGAGGAAAAGGCTCCGAAAATAGAGCTGAAACAACTTCCATCCGGGCTAAGGTACGCATTTCTTGGACCCAATTCAACTTATCCAGTGATTGTTAATGCTAGTTTGAACAACGCAGAGCTCACTTTACTGCTAAGCAAGCTGCGCAAGCATCGCAAGGCTCTTGGCTATTCTCTTGATGACATTTCAGGTATCTCACCGGAGCTGTGCATGCATCGGATACATCTTGAGGATGAGTCTAAGACGTCTGTTGAGCATCAGAGAAGGCTTAATCCTAATCTGCAGGAAGTGGTTAAGAAGGAGATTATGAAACTCCTTGATGCTGGGATTATCTATCCTATCTCTGACAGTGATTGGGTGAGTCCAGTCCATGTAGTACCTAAGAAGGGCGGAGTTACAGTGGTGAAGAATGAGAAGAACGAACTGATCCCTACTAGGACTGTAACAGGACACATGATGTGCATAGATTACAGGAAACTGAATGCTGCAACTAGGAAAGATCATTTTCCCTTGCCTTTTATTGATCAGATGCTAGAGAGGTTAGCAAATCATCCTTATTACTGCTTCCTCGACGGATACTCAGGTTTTTTTCAGATTCCTATCCACCCAGAAGATCAGGGAAAGACCACTTTCACTTGTCCATATGGCACATTTGCTTACCGTCGGATGCCTTTTGGACTCTGTAATGCTCCTGCCACTTTCCAGAGATGCATGATGTCCATATTCACAGATATGATTGAGGACTTTATGGAGGTATTCATGGATGATTTCTCAGTCTATGGATCATCTTATAATGAATGTTTAGATAATCTGTGCAAGGTGCTGACTAGATGTGAAGAGAAACACTTGGTCCTCAACTGGGAAAAATGCCATTTCATGGTCAGAGATGGTATTGTTCTTGGTCATAAAGTGTCTGAAGCAGGGATCGAAGTGGACCGCGCTAAGATCGAGGTAATGACCAACCTTCAGGCACCTGATTCTGTTAAGTCCATAAGAAGCTTTCTTGGACATGCTGGCTTCTATAGACGGTTCATCAAAGACTTCAGTAAGATTGCTAGGCCACTTACTGCTTTGCTGTGTAAAGATACCAAATTTGAATTCACTGTAGACTGTCAGACTGCATTTGAACAGATCAAACAGGCATTGGTGAGCGCTCTAATAGTTCAGCCTCCAGATTGGGATCTACCTTTTGAGGTTATGTGTGATGCAAGTGATTTTGCTGTAGGAGCTGTTCTGGGACAGAAGAAGGACAGAAAGCTCCATGCTATCTATTATGCTAGTAGGATACTAGATGATGCACAAAGGAACTATGCAACCACGGAGAAGGAGCTGTTGGCTGTTGTCTTTGCATTTGAGAAGTTCCGCCCCTATCTTGTTGGCTCCAAGGTGATTGTTCACACTGACCATTTAGCCCTGAAGTATCTGATGCAGAAAAAGGATGCTAAGCCTAGACTGTTGAGATGGATTATGTTGCTTCAGGAGTTTGATATTGAAGTAAGGGACAAGAAGGGAGTGGAGAATGGAGTTGCTGATCATCTTTCACGGCTTCTAGTTGAGGAAGACGTGCCTATAAATGATTATTTGCCTGAGGAAAACGTCAACATGATCAGTACAGTTTTTCAGACGGATTTGGGCAGTGAGTTGCAGAACTGTCGGGAAAATCGCATTGTGTCGATCGATGCCACATTGGCAACGGTCGATACAAGTATCGGGGAAGCAACGATCGATACACGCTCATGCAACGGTCGATGCATACCTGATACGAGCCGAGAGTCTTTCAGAGTCAGAATTGGGAATTATGACTTCGAAATTGCTGCTGTAGCAACCTCTGATCGACCCTGGTATGCAGATATAGCTAATTACCTTGCTGCTGAGACTGAACCGGATGATTTAAAGGGTTATGAAAAGAAAAGGTTCTTTAGGGAACTTAGAAGATACTACTGGGATGAGCCCTATCTCTATAAGCACTGTTCAGATGGTCTTTACAGGAGATGCATTGCTGAATCTGAAGTCCCTGATATCCTCTTCCACTGTCATGGATCAGATTATGCTGGACATTTTTCTACATTCAAGACTGTGTCTAAGGTTCTGCAAGCAGGTTTCTGGTGGCCTACGATGTTTAGAGACACTCATTCTTTCATCACTCAGTGTGATGCCTGTCAGAGGAGAGGGAAAATCAGCAAGAAGCATGAAATGCCTCAGAATTTCATTCTGGAAGTTGAGGTTTTTGATTGTTGGGGTATAGATTTCATGGGTCCTTTTCCCTCATCCCATGGGAATAAGTTCATCTTGGTTGCTGTAGACTATGTGTCTAAATGGGTTGAAGCAATAGCTAGTCCAACCAATGATTCTTCAGTGGTCATTAAGCTGTTTAAGACCATCATATTCCCCAGATTTGGAGTGCCTCGTATAGTGATTAGTGATGGAGGATCTCATTTTATCAATAAGGTCTTCGAGAAGCTGCTACAGAAGCATGGAGTTCATCACAGAGTCGCTACTCCTTATCACCCTCAGACTAGTGGACAAGTTGAGGTCTCTAACAGGCAGATTAAAGAGATCCTTGAGAAGACAGTTGGAAAGACAAGAAAAGATTGGGCAGCAAAGTTAGATGATGCATTATGGGCCTACCGGACAGTATTCAAGACACCACTTGGGACCACTCCATTCCATCTGCTGTATGGAAAAGCATGTCATCTGCTAGTGGAACTTGAGCACAAAGCAGCATGGGCTGTGAAACAGATGAACTTTGATCTTAAGTCTGCTGCAGAGAGGAGATTGGTACAGCTTAATGAGTTGGATGAGATCAGACATTTTGCTTATGAGAACTCAAAGCTGTATAAGGAGAGGACTAAGGCATATCATGACAAGAAGATTGTCTCCAGACAGTTTGAGCCCAATGATCAGGTACTTTTGTATAACTCTCGTTTGCATTTGTTTCCAGGTAAGCTGAAATCAAGGTGGTCTGGTCCCTTCACAATCAAAGAGGTGCGTCCGTATGGAGCTGTCGTTCTAACTGGTAAGGACGGTTATGAATTCACTGTGAATGGACAGCGGGTGAAACATTATTGGGCTAAGGCCGAGATTCCAGGAGGGCAGATTCTGCCTCTGGATGATGCACCCTCAACATAAATCTGCTGAAGCGTCAAGCTAATGACCTTAAACAAGCGCTGAGTGGGAGGCAACCCACTGTTTTCGTTTTTGCATTTTGATTTTAGTGTTTTTATAGGATTTTACGCTTGTTTCTGGTTTTGGTGAGTTTATGTTTGCAGGTCTCGGATTAATACGTAGTGCGTCGATCGACACACCATTGTGCCGATCGTCACAATACGACAGAAATCGCATTGCAGCGATCGTTGCGATCCTGAGCAACGATCGATTATACACGAAAAATCACGGTCGATGCACTTAGTGCAACGATCGATGCTTGAGTGCGACAGAGGTAAAACCCGAGAGAACTCAACCATTCCATAAACAAATTTTTATTTTCTTTTGCCAATTCTTCGCTTGACACTACTGGGGACAGTGTGTCTTAAGTGTGGGGGAGGTTCTACTAACTTCTTTCTTTTGTTTTCTTAAGAGTCAGTTAAATTTTTCAAATTTTTTGTTTTATTGAGTCAAAATTTATTTAAGTAAGAAACAATGATTTTTTGAGAAGATTAGTAGCACTTGCAGGAACTTAAGTAACCATTGGGATGAAGCTGCAGATTATCTCTGACTATTAGAAAACCCAGACATGGATCAACCTACTGAGGACACCCACATCACTTCAGGTATCAGAGGATCCTTTTACTGACTTCACCCTAATACTGACTTAGATTTTCTCATCTAAGGGCTTGGTATACTTTGTGTCGGATTCCCTTGTTAGTTCTGACACAGCCTGTAAACCTGTCCTATTTAGTTCCCTTCTCCCCTTCCAAAAAAAAAAAAAAAGATAATAAACTGAGGATGAGTTAGTAACTCCGAAATGGTCATGGGAATGGTAGCAAACACTATTTTCTCTCATGTGATCCATGGAATGTGTCCAAAGTACACCCCTTAACGGGAAGAGCACTGATAAAAAAAATAAAATGATACCCAATGGGGAAAAATCAGAATGCTAAGGAAGGGAAAGAGAAGAAAGGGACTAGAGAAAGATAGTATGGTGGTCTAGAGCTGATAAGGTAAGAATCCATGTACCTTTGATCGATACTCCTTAGGTGAGACCGCACTTAAATACTTGCAGAAGTCAGTAGGGAGAATTTGAATGCTTGAATGTGATTGTGGAATTTACTTAGGACAGTTGCTAAGTGTGGGGGAAGTATATGTTGGTCTTGATGTCTGCAGGTTGATTCTTTCATGTGGTTTACTAAGGGGAATCTGAGTGTTACTGCTTCTAAGATGAAAAGAGTTTCTGAAGAGTTTTCAAACCTCTTCACTGCATTTTAGTTCTCTGTTTTGCTTGAGGGCAAGCAAAGGCTAAGTGTGGGGGAGTTGATATATCATGGTTTTTACCCATTTTATGACATGATATAGATGTGTTTTTAGTGTCTTTTGTGTTATTTTAGAGTCTTTTACAGGTTTAATCAGGTTTGGAGCTAATTGGAGATAATTGGAGTATTTTGGGACTTTTGGAGTATTTTGGCCGAGAGTTTAACTCACTGCCCGATTTGATGATCATGCAACGATCGACACACCTTTGGTGTCGATCGACACACTAGCGAGATGGGCCGTGCGCGGCGGTTTAACAAAGTTATGAAGATTTGTAGAGAAGCCCAGAATAGTTCCAGTATTTACACAGAAGCCCCAGCCGAGATTATGCCTATATATTTAGAGTTTTGGCTTTTATTTTACATACGCTTTCATACTTAGTGCTAAGAGTTTTTTAGAGCTTTTGGGGCTGATCTAATCCTGTACTTCATCTATTTTGGAGAAGATTTCGAACCGCTTTATCTATTTAATTTCTTATATGCAATCTATTATTTCTATGATTTCTGTTTCATTAATCATGTCTGAGTAGATTCATAGTTTGGTTTAGGGTTTCTCATTAAGGATTTTATGACTTGCTAGACTTGTTTAATTCAGTTAAGGATTCACATGATTAGAATGTTCTTCAAACTAAATTGTGCTTAATGCTAGTTCTAACCTGATCAATTAGAATCGAGATCTTAGGTTGCTAAATACGACACGAGAGTGTGGTTTAGAATCTGAACTATTTAGGTTGAGCAATTAAATTATTCGCAAAGAGATTTGGTTTAGTTTAATTGTGAACATATCGAACTTGAAATTAATGATGGTTTAATCTGTTGGTAATTGCAAAGAGATTTGGATTACTGCACTTAGACTTAGAAGATTTTCGCAAAGAGATTTGGTTAATTCTAATTCCGTGATTTGAGTTCTAGAACTGAGTTTAATTTGATCATGACTGATTAACTTGTCTGCTTGTCTGATTTCCTGAGAATTCCCTAGACTTAGCGCTTTTAGTTTATTGCTTTCACAACAAATTCCTGCTACTGATTTACTTTCTCGCCTTGCTTTTATTTAATTCACTACCTGCTTTTATTCCTATTATTAATCTCTACTGTTCTGATCTATCGAGACCAGTGTCCCTGTGGATTCGATAACCCTATATACTACATTGATATTGATGTGCACTTGCAGTTATTATAGGGAATAAAACCTGACCTATCACCTGGTAAGGACCTTCCCACTTTGCTCCTAACTTCCCAGCGTGTTCTTCCTTTTTATGGTCGAACACTTTCCGTAAGACGAGCTCTCCTACTTGAAACCTTCGAGTTTTAATCTTGGAATCGTAGTAACGAGCTGCGGCTTGTTGGTAGTTCTGGATTCGAGCTAGTGCGAGGTTCCTCCTTTCGTCGACGAGATCGAGCACGTCAGTTATCATCTTGTTATTGAGTTCCTCTTGTCGTGGGCATTCTTCTTTGCGGATGCTTGACACAAGGATTTCGGCTGGTACTACCGCCTCGATCCCGTAGGCCAGCGAGAAGGGAGTCTCGCCGGTGGATTTGCGGGGGGTAGTCCGGTAGGCCCAGAGTACGGCTGGGAGCTCGTCACTCCAGCTCGTTTTGCACTCATTGAGTCTTTTCTTGAGGCTATTCATGATTGCCTTGTTAGCCGCTTCCGCCAGCCCATTCCTTTGGGGATAGCGTGGCGTTGAGTAAGTCAGCTTTATGTTCCAAGTTCTGCAGAACTCCTTGAAGGCGTTTGATATGAACTGGGAACCGTTATCAGTGACGATCTCCTGGGGTAGTCCGTGCCTGCAAACGATGTTTCGCCAGACGAACTCCTTAACGTGAACGTATTTTACCTTTTGGTATGACTCGGCTTCAATCCATTTGGTGAAGTAGTCCGTCATTACCAATAAGTGTGTGGCTTTCTTTTTGCCGGATGCGATTAGGAGCTCTACGATGTCCATTCCCCATCGCATGAATGGGTATGGCGATGAGATAGAGGAGAGTTTCTCCGATGCTTGGTGGATAATTGGGGCGTGCTTTTGGCACTTGTCGCATTTGTTGGAGAAGGATTCGCATTCGGTAGCCATTGTTGGCCAGAAATATCCTTGCCTTTTGATTCGTACGGCCAGGGCTCGTCCTCCGGAATGGCTTCCGCAGGATCCATCGTGAGCCTGCGTGATCACGGCTAAGGCTTGCCTTTTGTTGAGGCATTTGAGGTAAGGTCCGGAGAGACTCCTTTTAAAGAGCTCTCCTTGTGTGATGCAGTACCTTGCACTTTGTACTTTGAGTTTCCGTGCCTCCCATTTGTCGTCCGGAACTTCGCCATTTGTAATGTATCGAATGATCGGAGTTCTCCAATCTTCGTCATTGTCGTGCTCGGGTCCTTGACTGGTGGATGCGGCTTGGATTTGTCCGTCGGGGACGTTTGCGACGTACACGGCATTCCTCGGGTCAGGATCATCATCAATTTCGATGATGTCGCGACTGGTGTTGCCGAGATATTTTTTGTGCTCGACATCGTCCTTTATGGCAGGCTCGTTCTCGTCCTCTCTCAAGGACAGAGCCTTTAGGGCTACGCCGATGCTTGGTTTTTCGATCCCCTCGACCGGTATGATCCTTTTAAGGGTAGGATCTGATGTCGATGCTAGTGCGGCTAGGGCATCGGCTGCGGTGTTTTCCCCCCGCGGGATCCGTGTTAGATCAAAGAATTCGATCTGTTTGGTGAGCGTATGGACTACCTGTAGGTATGCTTCCATGCGCTCGTCCTTGGCCTCGTAGTCGCCGTGATATTGGCTCGTGACCAGTTGGGAGTCGCTGAACGCGTCTACTTCTCGGGCTCCTATTTCTATTGCTAGTCTGAGCCCGGCTATTAACGCTTCATATTCTGCTTCATTATTTGATGCGGCGAAGCCCAGTCTGAAAGACTGTTCCAATACTTCGCCGGTGGGGGAGACCAGTTTTACTCCGACTCCAGATCCTTGCCTTGAGGAAGCTCCGTCAACGTAGAGTTTCCATTTTTTGGCGGAGGTCGGGTCAAGTTCGACGGTTGGTGGGAGCTCGATTATAAAATCTGCAAGTACTTGCGCTTTTAGGCACGTCCGAGCTTTATATTCTATGTCATACTCGCTAAGTTCGATAGCCCATTTGACCAGTCGACCGGACTGGCTCGGACTGTGAAGGATGGTTCTCAGTGGCTGAGAGGTCATTACTATAATCGAGTGCGATTGAAAGTATGGTCGGAGTTTCCGAGCCGATGTCACTAGCGCTAGGGCGAGTTTTTCCATGGCGGGGTATCTGGTTTCAGCGTCGATTAAGGTCTTACTGATGTAATACACCGGCTGTTGTTCGTTCTGTTCTTCGCGAACCAGGACTCCACTTACCGCTGCCGTCGAGACAGCTAGGTAGAGGTAGAGGGGTTCCCCTTCTACTGGTTTCGCCAGTATGGGTGGTTCGCTTAGGTAAGCTTTGAGCTGAGTGAACGCTTCTTCGCACTTTTCGTCCCAGAGGAACTTTTTGTTCGCTTTGAGCAAGTGATAGAAGGGCAGACATTTATCAGTCGACCTCGAGATGAAACGGTTCTGAGCAGCTATTTTGCCAGTCAGGCGCTGGACTTCTCGCGTTGTTCTGGGAGATTTCATCTCTATGAATGTTGCGATCTGTTGTGGGTTTGCTTCAATCCCTCTTTCGGTTACTAAGTAACCTAGGAATTCTCCTGAGGGGACCCCGAAGGTACACTTTGCTGGGTTGAGTTTCATCCCGTATTTATTGAGAATGCAAAGCATTCTTTCAGTTGTGGGATGTGATCCTCGTACCTGGAAGATTTGACCAGCATATCGTCGATGTAGACTTCCATAGTTTTGCCTAGGAGTCCTGAAAACATCTTGTTGACGAGACGTTGGTAAGTCGCTCCTGCGTTTTTAGTCCGAAGGGCATGACTTTGTAGCAGTATGTGCCTCGATCAGTTATGAACGAAGTCTTTTCTTGGTCCTCGGGGTTCATTAATATTTGATTGTACCCCGAGAAAGCGTCCATGAAGGATAGCAGCTGGTGTCAGGCGGTGGCTTCGACTAGCCGGTCGATGTGTGGGAGTGGAAAACTGTCCTTTGGACATGCTTTGTTGAGATCCGTGAAATCTACACAGACTCTCCACTTCCCGTTCTTTTTCTTAACCACTACAGGGTTCGCAAGCCAGTCGGGGTATTTGACCTCTCTGATCGATCAGATTTTTAATAATCGGTCGACCTCATCATTGACGGCTTGAGCTCGTTCCGGACCTAGTTTTCGACGTTTCTGTCTTACCGGTTTGTAGGTTGGGTCAACATTCAGCTCGTGGCTGGTAACGTCGATGTTGATCCCTCTCATGTCTGCTGAGGACTAGGCAAAGGAGTCGACGTTTTGTTTGAGGAAAGAGACCAGTTCGTTTTTGACTGGCTCTGATAGGTCGATTCCAATGCCAACGAGTCTTCCGGGATGAGCATCGTCTATGCAAACTTGGGTCGTGAGGTCCTTTGGAGGTCCTATTTGACTCGGGTCGTTCGACCTTTTGGTCTGCATGGTGGCGAGCTCGTCCTCTTTCTGTAATTGCTACACAGGGGATTTTTCAATCTGTTTGTATCCATTCATGTAGCAATGGCGGGAAATTTTTTGACTTCCGTACACGGTTTTTACCCCTTTAGGAGTTTGGAATTTTACGCATTGATGGTAGGTCGACGGGACCGCTTTCATGTCGTATATCCATGGTCGACCTAAAATAGCGTTATAGGGAGCTGGCCGATCCACTATGATTAATTCTGTCATTCTTCGGACTCCTCCAGCTATCACCGGGGCGAAGACAGAGCCCATCGAGTATGTTGTTTCGCCAGCGAACCCTACTAGTGGTGTCTTTTCTTCCACGATCTCGGAGTCGTTGAAGTCCATCTTTTTGAACGCATCGTAAAAGAGGACATCTACCGAACTTCCTGTGTCGATCATTATCCTTGAGAGTTCGACATCTCCCACTACTAGACAAACGAGGAGAGCATCGTCGTGTGGTTTGTCGAGATTGCTTGTCTCGCTCTCGTGGAAAGTGATCTCGTGGTCTGGACCTATCATTGGGATTCTCCCCCCTTTGTCAGTTTCGACTCTTCTTTGAAGAGCTTTGATTGAATTGACCGAGTCTCGGCAAAGCTTGGAGCCACCGAAGATGAAGTCGATTCGTTTAGGGGGTACAGCCCGTACACCCCCCCCCCCCCCCCCCCCCCGCAGAGACGAGGGAGATTGATTCGTGAGCGTAAACTCTTAAAGGGAGCCGGAGGTGGGGATAACGCCGAACCTTTCGGGGTGCCGCTCAGGCTGAGCTCGCCGAGAATAAACTCAACTCGCTTCCGCGACCCTTGAGGAAGTGTTTCGGGAGATTCCGGCTCCTTTGTCCGTTCTCGTTTATTTTGAGAAGGCCTCTTGGTGTTCGACTCTTTGGTATGTTTTCTTTCTTTTTCGTCAGATGGAGTTTCCTCCTCGACTTCTGAGTTTCTTTTGCTTTCAGACTCTCGCTTTTGAGCCTCGGCTTTAGCTCGAGTATAGCAGTCTTCGGTCGAGTGTCCTCTTTTGTTGTGAAATTCACAGAATTTTTCCTTGTCGAACTCGAATTTCTTCGAGCTCTTCGGGCTCTCGATCGCATTGACGTTCCCTGATTTGCGGAATCTTTTTTCAAGTTCGAGTTCTGCGAGCTCGAAAGGTTCTTTTCTTTTCGGTGCTTTTCTCTGAGGGTCGTGGTTTCGTCCTCGAGGCGAGCGAAGGCTGATGCGCGATGAAGGGCGTCATCGAGTGTTTGAGGTTCGCGGACTGTTATTTCCTCGCGGAACCTGGTTGAATACCATAGTCCACGTCGCAGTGCTTCTATAGCTACTTCGTCTCGTGGGTTTGCGATTTTGGATTTTATTTCCTTAAATCGGTCGATGTACGAGCGAAGCGATTCGTCGGGTTTTTGGGAGACGCCAAACAGAGCTGCCTCGGTAGTCTTTTCCTCGATAAAGACGGAGTATTGTTTGAGGAAAGCCGTCATGAACTGGGTGAAATTGTCTATGGACCTTTCTTCCAGTCCGGCAAACCATTCTAGGGCGGAGCCCGATAGGTTTTCGGCGAAGAGCCTGCAGAAAGCCGGCTCTCTCTCCTCGTCGGTAAGGTATACCCTTACCATCGCTAGTCGGAATGCCCTGATATGGGCTTTGGGGTCCGACTTCCCAGAGAATTCCGGAAATTTAGTTTTCTTGATTTCTCGGATTCTTGCGAAGGCGATCCGGTCTGTGAACGGCGTTTGTCGCGTTTCTTCGATCACTCGATCGATGTCGGGCGCCGCGCTTGTCGCCATGTGAACTTTGGAGCTCAGACTGACGAACTGAGCCTTGGCTTGTTCAATATACTGTCTAAGCATGTCGTGGTCGTCGCCCGTCGTAGGCGCGAACTGGGCTCATGCCTAATTGGACTCAAGTCCGGGGAAAGCGGGGTCGAGGAGATCGATTACTGGGAACGATCCCGTCTGGCCGACCTGCGGCGTTCGGAAATGTACCGTATCTGACCCGTTAATGGGTCCTGAGCTCGAGGCGAAGGCAGAGCCTCCTAGTTGCCTCGGCCGGATATTCGAACTATCCGGGAAAGGTGGTGGCCCGGGTAATGGTTGACTACCCGATCCGGTTGGATCTGTGATCGTTGAATTTGAACTGAATGGGGTTGGAGTCGCGATGGGCGTCATTATTGGGAGAAAGCCACTATTCGACGTATTGGGGAAATTCCCCGACGTTCCCGGTGGATCGTGGATCGTGTGTTGATCTACCCCCTGGTTTTGGCTAGCGAGCTCTTCAAGACAGGCGTTAATACGCCTTTCCTGTTCATCGAGCTGCGCGGCCAGAGAACGGTTTACGATATCCTGGGCCCTTGCGCTTGCCTCATTATTTCTCGTTCGATCTACCAATAGGCTTAATATCGAACGGATTTCAGCAAGATCGTTTGGCCCTTGTCTCTGTGGAGCAGAAGGCAGTGGCGAATTGGGTCTGGTTGTTCCAGATCCGCCTCCTGGGGTGGGAATCGAATCGTTTCTCATCCACACCCAGTTTCTGCTCGGATCGTTAGTTCCTGAAAAAACATTTGTCGGAGTCTGACTCGTCGCGATTATTTGGGCGACTGAGCCGGCCGGTGCCAAGGTCGCGGAGACTGAGGCAGAGCTCGTCAACACGCCATCGGTCTGACCCATGATTCTTACCCCGGGGGTGTTCTGACGAACGTTGTCGACCGTTTGAGGGTGGTTAACCGGTGGTGTGGCGCTGGGAGAGCCAGATTGGTCGGGATTCATCTCGATCTATCGGATCTAAGATATGATTCTTAAGACAGGAAAAACTGTAGATAGTCCCCACAGTCGGCGCCAAATGTGAGATCCGGGATTCACACTAAGAATTTGTATTCGTGGATTTGGACTTTTGGATATAGAAATGGTATAGTTTCCTATGAATCAAAGACTTTATTGAGATTGATCGTCGAGATAGAACAAACACAATCGAAAAGAGAGTACAAAGTATGATGTTCGAGCTATCTAGTCGAAGTGTTCTAAGTTAGGGTCAGAATATCTTGAATGAGTCGCCACTTCTTCTTTTAAATAGTCTCGGCTCTGATCTCTCTGTTCCGATATTTCGGCCTCTCCTTCGTAACGATCCCCGTGATTCTCGCGGATCAGTTGAACTGGAAAAGACCGAGCCACTACAAGAAAACAGGCCATTACCGAGGGATGAAATCGACGGGTTTCCGTCGGAAAAGACGTATTCCGACGGATTTCCGACGAAAATAGTCCGTCATTCTATTTCGTCGGTAAAAAAATTCTGTCGGTTTTTCGTCTATAAAAACCGACGGAATACCGACGGATATAATACCGACGGATCACCGACGGTTTATCGACGCACCTTTACCGACGGTTTTGTGACCGTAAACCGACGGTTCATTCTGACGGTTTACCGACCATAAACTGACCGTACATACCGACGGTATTCCGACGAGTTATACCGACGGTATTCCGACGTTTAATACCGACGGTATTCCGACGTATAATACCGACGGTATTCCGACGTATAATACTGACGGTATTCCGACGTATAATACCGACGGTATTCCGACGTATAATACCGACGGTATTCCGACGGAAGTTTACCGACGGTCTTCCGACGGAAGATTACCGACGGCATTCCGAGGGCGTTTTACCGACGGTTTTGCGACGATCGGTTATCGATGGTTTACCGACGGATAATTAATAATTTTAAAAAATATATATATATTCGCAAATTTATTAATTAAAACAAAAAAAGAAATTTATTAAATATTCAAAACATGTTTTAAAAACTACATTCGTCCATAAAAAAAATTACATTCAACGGGAGCGGATCACGCTCACGTCGCCCTCTTCCTCAACTTCTTTCCGCCCTTCCCCCCGGTCTTGGTCGACGGTCCGGCCTTTGGAAGATTGGCTTGCTGCATGAAGGTCTCAAACCGTTGGTTCATCTCTTCGAACTTCTTTGCATTTGCTACATCTTGTTCTGCCATCCGGGCTTCCATCCGCGAATGACTAGCCTTCAACGCTTCGATATCCGCATCCTTTTCCCTTAAGATCTGGGCATAGTCCTCGCCTTCCGGACGAAAACGGGAATGCGGTGTCGACACTTTGTCCGCCAAGTTTCCCAAACCAAAAACTCGTCCTCTTCTCTTCTCAGTTTCCTGTAAAGTAAATAATACGTTATGAATTTTAAGTTAGAGTTTAGGGTTAAACATATTTCAAATTTTTTAAATTTTAAAATTTACCGCGAGGAAGACTTGGTTGATCTGCTCGTCAGGTATCTCTTCCGTTGAACCGATTCCTTCGGATTGGGTAACCACCTCATCCAAACGCCTCTTCGTCGACTCCACAATCCTCCGAGCAATTGGATCTTGGATTTGGCCCGTTTCCTTGTTCTTGTGGCCATCCTCGATGAGCTCAATATGATTCGGATCTCGCCCCTTCTTTTGTTTCTGCAAAAACTTAACATATTGAAAATTTAAAAAAAAGAACTGCTTACCAGGATTATCTTCCTTGATGCGGTGCTTCTTGCTCCCGCATTATGAGTTGCGGGACCGGCACCATCCCTCTCATTGTTACGGTTCTAGGAGTTCGTCGAAGAGATTGATGTGGTTGCAGGCTTACTCCAATGACGGATGAAGCCCTGCCAAGTATCGCTCTTTTTGTTAATACCCTTGGGAACTTCATTACGGCACCACTTCTGTTTCCAAGTGTTGATGACGTTTGAGTAATGCGTCGACGCCTTCTGGTGGAACTCCTCTTCCACCATAACCGTATACTTCCTATCCCAAGTATACTCTTGCTATTCAAAACAAAAAATAAATATTTGTTAGAATAAAAACTTTAAAAATAAATTATATAAAATAATAATAAAATATATATATATATACAACAAAGTTAACGAGGAGGTATTACCGCGAACTGGCGGAACCAGTTATGCCTATCGGATAAAGGCATCTCCCTGTACGTCGGGTACCCGTACTTGAGCATGCTGTACATCATTCCCAAGATGCTCTTCGTGACCTTCGACTCGGTCAACGTAAACCTAATAAGACAAGGAAAAACAAAGGTTTACAAAAATTGTATATACTAAAAAGTGTAAATGAGAATCTAAAGTTATAAGTTTTATACCAGAAAGTGCCCGGGTTGGTCTCGTAGAAAGGGTCGAGCCGTTTGAGCATCTCTCGCCCCGGCTGATCGACTAATGCCGATATCTCATCGGCAATTGACGGCAAAACATAATGGGGCACCTGAGACACGGAATGACTCCCACTAGCCTCCGGCATAGTCTCAGACGTTCCCGGCTGTGTCGGATCCGGTGTGGGTCGCACCTGAGTCGACCGAGACCGTCGGGCTCTCGGTTGTTGTTGCTGGACCGGTTCCTGATGCACCTCATTGAGTGGAATGTCGTTCATAACTTCCTCAAACGTCAGAAAAGTATCCCTACAAACCAATCAAAAATTTAGAACTCATAAAAAACGTTCTAATATCAACAAAAATAAACTTTTATAACGTTTTAAATTTCACAATACATTACAAAAACGTTTTTAAGATTTAAAAAAATAAAAAACGTTTTAGAACTCATAAAAAAAATAGAATCGTTTTAAAATCAACAATAAAAATTTCTAAACCGTTTCAAAATTCTAAATAAATTGCAAAAACGTTTTTAAGTTTTTAAAAAATTCAAAAACGTTTTAGAACTCATAAAAAATTTTAAAAACGTTTTAAAATCAACAATAAAATTTTCTAAAACCTTTTAAAAAAATTCAAAATAAATTACAAAAACGATTTTGAATTTTAAAAAAAATTCAAAAACGTTTTAGAACTCATAAAAAAATTTAGAAACGTTTAAAAAAATCAACAATAAATTTTCCTAAAACGTTTTAAAATTGAAAATAAATTACAAAAACGTTTCAAATTTTTAAAAAATTAAAAAACGTTTTAGAACTCATAAGAATTTTAAAAACGTTTAAAAAACCAAAACAAAATTCCAAAATTACACCCAAAAAAAAGGTTTATAAAGTTTGGAGAAACTTAAAAAAGGAATTCACAATCAATCTAAGCCAAACATTCCTAAATCCTAGTAATTATATTGTTCAATCCATTAGTCAACCTATACTACCTTTTAATCCAACACATGCAACCATTTCTACAAATCTAAACAAAATTATGCAAAATCAATCGGTTAAAAGGATAACTTACATGTTTGTGGTGTTGGTGGCGGTCGGATTTGAGGATTAACGGCGATAATCCGGCGGAATCGTAGAGAGATGGTCCGATGTCGCGATTAGAGAGAGAGAGAAGTTACAGAGAAATGGAGAAGAAGAAGTTCGATCGGGAGAATATGAATTGATTTTCGACGGAACTCCGTCGGAAATCATTTGTCGTCGGTTTTCCGTCGGTATTTTAGGCGGTCCAATTGTTTTCGCCAAAAATTGGCGGTTAACTCGAAAAATTTCGGGTTTAAGGCACCAAATATTTCGACGGATAACCGACGGTTATCTGAAAACCGACGGTTACGGTCGGAAATTAAAAAAAAAGTAATTGGTGGAAGGCTCTGTTCGAACCCCCCACCTCGAACAATGTATTGTGTACCCTAAACCAGTTGATCCATTTAGTGTTAGTTGTTTATGGATACATAGTACTTCTATATATCTATAACCGTTTAAAAAAAACATAAAATCGGTGGAAGGCTCTGTTCGAACCCCCCACCTCGAACAATGTATTATGTACCCTTAACCAGTTGATCCATTTAGTGTTAGTTGTTTATGATTACATGGTAATTTTAGTTATTGTTATGCTATTGTTTTGATTATTAAAAAAAAAAAACATTACATATATTAAAAACATAATTCATAACATATATTAAACATTACATGAAAATAAATAGCATATTTATAAAATTGTTCAGTCATTATTTGGGGAATCGTTCCCGAACCATTCTCCGATGTCAGTCTCCTCCCAAAGCTGAACCATGCGGTTCCAATCCCCCTCCGACATCCATGACGGTCTTCCTTGTCCTCTAAACCATCGCAGTTTGGCCCGACGCATTTTGGTCTGGAAAACACGCCAAGCCACCACGTGGAATTCCACCCAAACCGCGAAGATTACTTGCGGATTAAAATTAAAATAAGCCTGCAATTTAATAAGTGAATAAATATTAATTGTAGAATTTGCAAATAAAAGACAAAAAATATAAATTATTTACCAGAAAATCCTCGAACCATAACTCCTTAACGTTTCTCGGGACATTGTAGTAAGCTAGGTAACCTCCAAAAAACCGAGCCTCTATTATGTCGCTAATAACAGCGGGAATTGCAGCATTGTAACCGAACCAAATGGTCCGGTTTTGGCGGTAAGGATCCAGAACAGGAAGATGTTCTCGTCCCGGTTGAGATAATATCCCTGTAATTATCCAAGAACGCCATGACGGGGTTAGAAAAACGTTATCCATTTTTTATTTTTTTGGGAAGAGAATCTTAGATGAAATGTTTGAAAAACCAAGAACAAGTCCGTACATATTTATACAAAACATTTCGACAGCATTTCCGACGGAAATCCGTCGGAAATAGTTTTAATTACTGACTAGACACTTACCAAAGCGTTGCATGGGGAAGAGAGGGGAGTTATTTTAGATTTTGACCGATAAATGCAGTAAACCGACGGTAAACCGACGAATAACCGTCGGAAATTTCCGACGGAATTCCGAGGGAGCAGGGTTTAGGGTTTCAAATTCCGACGGAATTCCGAGGGAACAGGGTTTAGGGTTTCAATTAGATTTTAGGGTTTGACATTTTTTGCTAGTAACACATTAATGTACCATTAAGCATGAGGTTTATAATTACACGTCTCAATTTGAAGAATATTAGGAAAATCATAGTTAGATAGTGTTTGACATAAACTTCTTCTTAAATGTTAATGTACAATTCGAAATGTTTTGGTCCTACGTGTTTTAAATTTTTCAAATCAAACAAAAAATGTCAAATAGATCAGATACTAAAGAATTATAATATATTCTAACATTACATTGACTAGTGACGGGTTTTGCGATTCTTTTTATCATTCTAAAACCCTAAACCCTAAACCGTAGAAAATCCGTCAATAATTACCGATGGATTACCGTCTGAAACATAAATAGCGACGGATTACCGTCGGAATAATTTTAAATCAACGGTTATCCGTCGAAATTTAAATTTAAAAAAAAACATAAAATGGGGCGGGCTCGTTTCGAACCCGCCACCTAAACCTATTGTTCTTTCGCATTAGACCAGTTGAGCCAGTTTGTGTTAGTCGTTTAGGATTACATATTAATCGTATATGTAATTATGCTTTTGTTTTGATTTTTCAAAAAAAAAAAACATAACATAGGTTAATTACTTTAATTAAAAACATATTTTACAAACGGCATGAAATTTAAAACATTACAAGAAATTAAAAACAACATAATTTAAAATCTATTGTAGTTCGGGAATTGGTTAGTAAACCAATCTCCGACGTCCGTCTCGCGCCATTGGTTCACCATCAATCTCCAAGACCTCGCAGGAATCCACGCAGGTCTTCCTTCTCCTATTTGCCAAAGTAGCTTCAACCGCCGCATTTTTGTTTGGAAAATCCACCTAGCAGTCCTGTGGAATTCCCGCCAGACGAGGAACAAATTGTCCGTAGAGCAGGTGAAGTATTCCTGTAATTTTATAAATACTTAATTATAATTACATTATAATAATTTCTAAGAATAGGACATTACTTACGAGAAAGTCACTGAACCACGCTTCTTTGAAGGACGTCGGGAGTTGGTAGTACGTCAGATAGCCGCCAGACCAACGTGTCTGAATGATCTCACTGGTCACGGATATAATAACCGTGTTGTATCCGAACCAAATCGCCCGGTGTGCCTGCCGGGTTGGGTCGAGATTAGGAAGCTGTCTCCGACCCGGCATTCCGAGCTGTCGTATTGCAGATTCACGGGCTTCGGGAGAGAAATAAACGAAATCCATTTGGTGAGATGATGTGTTTATGATTTGAATGAAAAACTCATGCATGGGACGTCTATATATACAAAATATTTAGACGGTAAAACCGACGGATTTCCGTCGGAAATCGAGTTAATTCATAAATGACATTTACCAGAACGTCGCCTAGGCTAGAGTAGATAGTTACTGCGTTGACCGACGGTATTTCCGACGATTTTCCGACGACAAACCGACGATAAACCGACAGAAACCGACGATCAACCGACGGTTTACAGACGATAAACCGACGGTAAACCGACAATAAACCGACGATAATCCGTCGGAAATTAAAATTCTGTTAAACAAAATTTAAATTTGCACCAAGCGAGGTTCGAACACGGGAGATGACAAGTGACATAAGTGTTTACGGACCAGTTGATCTAAGAAGTACGTTGTAATTTTGATACAATCTTATTAATATAATCATAAAAAAACAATTTATCAAGTTAGCGTCGCTAAAACTTTAATCTTCCTTTAAAAATATTATAGATATTTAAAGCAAAACACATGTTATTTATTTAAAAACAATCATAAATATTAAATTCATAATACATTTTTATTTTCCATCACTCTGTGTATCGTAGTCGGACGAAATTGAGTCGCTATCATCAAATTCGCCTCTTTCTTCTTCTGATTCTGAATAAAGAACAATGTCCCCAAATTGACTAAAGTCGACAACTAAATTAACTTCAAGCGCTTCTTCTACTGGAGCAATGTAATTACTTCCACTTGTTTCTAAGGGCTCTACTTCGCGTTCTTCGACTCCGTACACCTTCCCTCGAGGGTTTATTTTTGTAACGGTGATCCATGGATCATTTTTATAAGTTAGACGAGGGTATGGAATGTAACACACCTGCGTAAATGTTATATTAATTAAGAAATTTATTTTATCGGAGTTTTGAATTACAAACATAATTTTTTGCAATTACTAACTTGATCTGCTTGTGAAGAAATAATGAAAGGATCGTAGTTTCTCAGTTTTCTGCTCGAATTAATCGACGTCACACCGAACTCGTCGATCACAACACCTTGCCCTAGGATCGGGCTATACCAGTCGCATAGAAAAACTACACAGCGCATTCCAAGCTTCCCTATGTATTTAACTTCTAGTATTTCTTTAAGAATACCATAGTAGACAGCTTCTCCGGATGCAGATGATACTCCATGATCGGCAGTAATTCTGGTTGACCCTTCTACATGCACCTTAAATGCGTACCCCCTAGTGCAATATCTCGGATAAGACTTTGCTGTGTAGTGGATGCCCTCTACTATGTCAACTAACCAATCATCGGGGATGCGTCCAGCTTTGAGTTCCTCCTTGACCTAATAATAAGATCACATCAAAGTTAAAAATATTTTGCTCAAATTCTTAAGTGTTTTAAATGATTCAAGAAACTAATTCTTACATAAAAGGATAACCAATGGCTGAAGTATTTTTGTTTCCGAGCCTCAAGTTCGCTCTCGTTCAATTCTGGATGATGAAACTTGAGAGCTTCCATATATATCCTACAAAAAGTTAAAAGAATATAAATAAGTAAAGAAAGTGCAATACAAAATTAGAAATCTAACATGTATACCTCTCATATTGAAATACTTCCTCGTAGTTGGTTAGAATGTACTTGTGGAGATGTGTATGCTCTTGAGGTGTTAATAGCCGCTTGCCTTCTTTCCCATTTAACCGCCCAACCTGTTCAAAAATGTTAGGAACAATTGACCGATAAATTTGCCTCTCTCCCCTATCATCGTTCCTAGCTGGGCGCCTGCTCCTTGTGCGTACTTGCGAAGGGAAGTAGTAGGCAGCAAAGGTCGCAGTCTCTTCGTTGTTATATTGAGCGGCAATAGAGCCCTCCACTTTAGCGGGATTCTTCACCTTTTTTTAAGGTGGAACATATAGCGCTCGAACGGATACATCCACCGATATTGTACCGGACCACCAAGTCTAGCTTCACCCGGTAGATGGATAGGCAAATGTTCCATGACGTCGAAGAAAGACGGTGGAAATAACTTTTCCAGATTGCATAAGATTTTTGGAATGTTTTGCTCCAGACTTCTGATCCCATCAGCAGTGAGTGTCCTGGTGGATATATCCCTGAAAAAAGATCCAACAGCTGCAATTGCTTTGTGGACATCACGAGGAAGGAGATGAGCAAATGCAAACGGCAGGAGTCGCTGCATCATCACATGACAATCATGACTCTTCATTCCGATAAACTTTCCTCCGTCAGTGTCCACACAATTACGCAAGTTTGATGCATACCCGTCCGGGAATTTAACTTGTAGCATAATCCACTTAAATAACTCTTCCTTTGACTTCGAGTCTACCCAATATGCTGGAATTGGCGGTTTTCCGTTATTCTGAAGATGAAGTTCAGGCCGATCACAAATTTCAGGTAAATCAAGCCTAGACTTCACATTGTCTTTCGTCTTCCCTTGCACGTTGAGAAGAGTGTTCATAATGTTATCAAAGAAATTTTTCTCAATGTGCATGACATCAAGATTATGCCTTAGTAACTGGTCCTTCCAATATGGTAAATCCCAGAAGATGCTTTGCTTGTGCCAGTTGTGGACTTCACCAGCTCCATATATATTCTCATGCCCGTTCCCACCACACTCACGACTTCTTAATGCCCCAAATCCTTCTAAGAGTCCCAAGGTAGTCGACCCATCGTCTTGGAGAATAGGATCATCAAACACTTTCCTCTTTTTCGTAAAAAGTTTAGTGTTTTTCCGGTATGGATGATCATGCGGTAGAAATCTTCTATGACAATCAAACCAACACGATTTGCGTCCATTCTTCAACTGAAATGCATCTGTCTTTTCCTGACAATACGGACATGCTAACCTCCCGTGCGTTGTCCATCCTGATAACATACCGTAAGCCGGGAAATCGCTAATGGTCCACATCAATGCAGCCCTCATCAGAAAATTTTCCTTGCATGAGACATCGTATGCTACAACACCGGGCAGCCATAACATTTGCAACTCATGTATTAGGGGCTGCAAGAATACATCAAGTGCTCTTCTCGGATGCTCAGGACCGGGAACGAGTACGGAGAGGAAAAGAAACTCTCGACGCATGCACATAGTCGGCGGTAGGTTATATGGAGTCAGAATCACTGGCCACAACGAATATTGTCTCCCATGCCTTCCAAACGGGTTGAAACCATCTGTGCATAATCCGAGGTACACGTTACGTCGCTCGTATGCAAAATCTGGATATACTCTCTGAAAATGTTGCCACGCTTCAGCATCCGACGGATGTGCAATCTCTGCTCCTCTACTATGCTCAGCATGCCATCTCATTTCCCCTGCAGTTCGCTCCGACTGGTATAAGCGCCTAAGCCTATCGGTTAACGGCATATACCACATTCGCTTGAACGGAACCTTAGCTCTTCCTCCTGTATCCTCATAGCGCGGCTTCTTACAGAATTTGCAAACCAGACGGAATTCATCTTCTCGCCAATATATCATACAGTTGTCGATGCACACATCTATCATCTCATACGGTAATCCCAGCCCTTGTACAAGTTTCTCTACCTCGTTGTATGAACCCGGCGCAAGGTTATCTTCTGGAAGAATATCTTTCACAAACTCGCAAAACGCATCCACACATTCTTCCGCCAGATTGTAGTCCGACTTTATGCCCATTAATCTTGTAGCAGCTGATAATGGCGAATGACCCTCTCTGCAACCATCGTAAAGCGGCTTCTTCGCTGCATCTAACATGTCAAAAAATCTCCTAGATTCTACATTTGGTTCCTCACCTATCCTAGGAATTTGATATTCTCCTACCTCTGGAATATTCTCTCTATGTGCATCATTAACCATCTGAATGGTGCCTACACCAAAATCTACATCGGCAGTACAAGGTTCGCTAGAACTAACATTAGGTTCCCTAGTACTAGTACAACCGTAATGTTCTCTACTACAACTTGCATTATCCGAAGTTTCCCCATGAAGATACCAAATCTTATAACCCGACATAAACCCAACAGAATACAAGTAAAACCATACTTCGCCAATCGGAATATTTCTAGAATTTTGGCAATTAACACATGGACATCTTAACTTACCTTTTTTCAGTGTTTGTGGTTGATTGCAAGCTAACGACATAAACTCTGCAATACCGAGTGCATATTCCTGTTCCACTAGCTTCGTCGCCTCAACAATCCTAACTCCGTCCATCCACGATCTAAAATAGTTAGAAGAAGATATTTTTCTCGGTTACTAGAAGTATTAGAGAGAGAGAGTTATGGAGGGATAGGTGTGGAGGCGAAGAGAGGAGGGATGAGGTATATGTAGCATAATTTCCGACGGAATTCCGTCGGAAATCGGTCGGTTTCTAGTCGTCCCAACGGTTCCATTGATGGTCAGTTTAACAGCTATATTAAACCGACGCTAAACCGACCGAAATACAACGGAAAACCGACGGAAAATTAAACCGTCGGTTTACCGTCGGGTGTTTCCGACGGAATGAGAAAACCGTCAGAAATTTTTGACGGTATTCCGTCGGAAAACTTTCCATCTGATAGTCGTCGTTTTATCTTCTGTAATTTCTGACGGAATTTCTTTCTTGTAGTGAAAAAAGAGGTGGAAAATGCCCAGATTTTTAGGAAAAAAATATTGGAATAAGGGCTCAATTTTGTTTTTGGTAATATATAAGGCCAGAAAATTTTTTACCCTAGGACTATTAATTTTGGTAGGCCGGGGCTGTATAGGTGTTACAAAATGCCAACCTAGTAACCTCTACTTGGTTTCCTTACCAAAACAATAAAAAATAATGAAAATATAATGCTAATTGGGATGAGTTAAACAAGAATAAGACACTGTAAAAAAAAGGTCTTGCGGGTTCGCCTTAATACTCTCTGATGCACTTCCCGAGGAGGCGCCGCCATTGTTGTCTTTTTCACCTCTCTGGCGGCCGGTGAATGGCGCTGTCGCCGCCGGAGGAGGGAGCGTCGTTGGTAGAGTAGATCGGTCCAGCTCCCATCCGTTTTGTGCGGACTTCCTCTGCTCGGCGAGTCACTCAGCCATGTCGCTGGATTCATTGTCGTCATCCTTCATAGCCCGTCGATGACTGTCGCGGTCCTTTGTAGTCGTGTCCGTGCTCCGTCTGACAATCGGTTGTAGATTTGGGTTATGGGTCGAGTATGAGGTCCTCATTGGTTGGGGGTTTCTAATTAGGTTCGGATTTCTTGTTTGTTTTATCTAAGCGGTTTGCTTTTGGCTTAGTTTATTAATCTTCATAGATCCTGGATTGATGGTTCAAATCTTAGTTTTGACATGTTAGCTTGTTGTTTATGGTTTCGTTGCGAAGATATTTGTGAGTACTTTCTAGTCGAGTTTTTTTTCCAGCTTTCTTTGAGTTCGGGGTTTCTTGGGTGGGTGGGCTTCGTTTTCCCTTTTCTGGTGAGATTTGGGTGTTGGGTTGGGCTTCTATTTAGGGGTGTTATGAGCTCTAGAAGTACGTCTCTACCGTATCTGGAAGTTTTAGTGGAACTTTCTTAAGTTATGTGTTGTCGGGTTATGAAGTCTAGTTTCGTTATGTATGTGAGTGTGATCTCTCAGTCGTGTTTTTGGAAGTTGGTGTTATCGTTTGGTGCGCCGTGGGCTGCTTCGGTAACTCTCACTCAAGATTCTTCGCACGGATTTGGATTCGCAAGTTTATTTCGCCATTTCTAGATTTGGATTTCATTGATTGTGTATGTCTAGTTGCCTGGTGTTTGAGTTTAAGTTGCCTGTTTTGTGGGCTTTGGTTGCCTGTAGGTTGGGCTTTAGTTTCCTTGCATAGAAAAAAAAAAACAAAACTTTTGCTTCTAAGTTTTTTGAATATAATCCCATCAGATGACAAAAAAAGGATGAGTTAAACAAGATTGTGTTATGTTATCCAAAGTGACATTAACTTACCAAAACGATGCTTATGTGTTTTCGAAGTAATGATGTTATGGACCTCTAGATCAATTTTCTTGAACCTCTACAGGGGGGTGGAATGAGCATTGTGAAGCATATTGTTTCTATGTTTCCTAATAGTTGCCAAGACATTAATTTGTTTTAACAAAAATAAATAACGGTAAATATTTGCTACCATGTTTTTACTGTACCTCAAAAAAGTTATGTTTAATGTTTTGGCATGCTTTAATGGACTAAATTATAATGTAGATTTTTAGCGTGATCTATTACATCACAAATGTTAAACAATGCCAAAGCCCATGATTTTTTTAATGTATTTTTGATTCAATAAAACTTGTTTTGTTGATGAATATGTTAAAGTATTCTCTTGTGATGGGCTTGATTTTATACATATATAGGAGCCACAATTTTCAGCTCCGCTTCAGGTCACCAAATTAGTTGGTTCGGCCCTGCTTAGAGCATCCTCAAGTGTGAGAACCTCATTTTGAGATTCTTACTAATATAATATTACTATTTAATATTTTATTTATATAATTAAATTTTAGTTTTAAAATAAATGTGAACCAAAGAAAAAATGACATATATCATATGGATTTTTTAAGAAGATATCAAGAGTTCTTCTTTGACATATTTGAGAACTCTTGATATCTTCCTAAGAAACTCATCTCAGTCTCTTTTATCTTTTTTAATTATTTTCATTTTTTAATCTTAAGAAACTCTCAAAGAAACCTTTGTTGAAAGTGCTCTTAGGTCTCGGTAAAATATCCGGATCCGAATATTTGAATATGAACCTGAAAAAATATTCGAACTTGCAACCAAACCGAAATAAGTATTTTATTTTATTAGTTAGTTAGCATACCTATGGGTATGGGTATTACCCGAGATCTGAATGGGTACTCGAAGATCCGAATCAAAGACACTAACCCACTAAGAGGGTTTGTCCTTAACATTATTAGCCACTATCATTAGTCATTTAGTTTCATCATTCGTGTCAATGAGTTTTACAGTTAAAAAACTTGTAATATGAGATTATTCTTTAGACTTACTAAGGCTTGTGTTTCTATAGGTTATATATATAGTCAGTTGTATTAATATTTAATTAATACATTTTTACAAGCATATGGCGTAAAAGAGCAGAGAGAACCTTGTGAATGATGTTAGCGAAGACTATGATGGAACAACAGATGAAGATTCTTTACTTAATTTATTCAGTTAAATTTTTGTTCTGGGTTTTTGGGTAAAAATACTCATAAAAAATCTAAAATATCCAGAACCGAACCGAACCAAAATTATACATGTTTATTTCGGGTATTTTATAGGTATAATAATTTAGGACCCAACCAACCTGAACCCGAAAAGACTCGACTCAAATCTAAACCGAAACTTGGTCGGAACCTGTATAGGTACAAAACTTTCTTATCTGAATATATATGTATCCGAATAGACCCGACCCGAATAATTGAACGCCCTATAATGGATGTGTTTACGCTATGGGGCACTTCTTATAGTGTTAATTACAAAAACAAGCCCCTTGGCTACTCTCCAGTTTTTGGGGAGCTCTATTGCCTAATTTGGCCTTGAAGGGAAGTGTTTTTGGTTAGATAATTGTAACTAGAAGCTTTTGTACGCTTGGATGTATAACATGTGGAGCTGCTTTTGTAGGAAATAGAACTTTCTCTTTTTTTCTTTTTTCTTTCTTTTACGGGTTGCTTCTATTTTTTTTTCATTTTTACCTCTCTCCTTCATATATTTCTCTACTTGTAGGTTTTCTGATAAAGATAACTCTTTTATTTTTTATTATAAATTATATTATATATTTTTTTTATATCCATTTTGATATATTTTAGTTTATTTTTTGTCAAATCTTGTGGACGTTAAAAAGTATTGTGTGAGTGGTAGAATAAATAAATGTCCACATAGAAATGTACACATACATATATCGACATGGGCGAATAGCTAATGTAAACATGGACTATACATACATGTACACCATTTTACAATAAAAGTTGACACAATTTTTAAATCGATGTGGATACTATGTAACAAAAACTCTGGACATTGCTTTAAGGGACGTCGTAGTGACGACAAAGAACGATAGTGGCATATAAATGATGAAAACAAGCAATTTAAGTGATGAAAACAAGAATGTTCCAAATAGACTAAAAGACAAACCTTATGTCTACAAAAAGATGTCCACAATTTAGCAACATATGATATCGTTTAAAAAATTTGCTGAAATGGTTGTCCACGAAAAATCAAAATTTTGTACCTTTGAAATAATTTAGGTTTGTGGATATCGTTTGGTGGACATTGACATCAAACTATGATGTTACTCAGATGATTGTCCACGAAAATTCATATTTTTTTAAGAAACTGGTAAATACATATCTAAGACATTGTTTTGTGGGGGTGATGGTAGATACAAAAAATACACCTACACGCAGACTTATCCACGATATTGTTTGTGGAAGGTTTTAGAGAGAAAAAAAAATTAAGTACACCAATCGGTTTACAATTAGTTTACAGTGTTTACAATCAATGTACAGTTTAAATGGTCTCGGTAGATGTGTGGACATGATTTAGAGTGTATATGATTTAGAGTGTACATAATTTAGAATGTACACATAAACAAATATTCACCACCTTCCTCGTTGAAATTTGGTTCATCATCATAGGTTTTCTCTCTTTTGCTTTTATGTTGCTCAATCATGGACATGTTGTGATGATCACAATTTTGACCCGTGCTGATTCATGGAATATGGATGCTTAGTTCTCAATTGTAACTTATATTATTGGTTAGATTGTCCACAAAAATATTTTTTACCGAAAAAGAATATTACAAACAGTTGTCCATAAATATATGTATACAAAGTGGCATGTCCATTAAAATGAAAAATCTTTGGGTTTGTGGATATCGGTTTAACAAAGTGGTATACAAAGTGGCATGTTCATTAAAATGAAATGGTTGTCCACGGATAAACTAATTTTGTTATAACATTGATTTAGGTTTCTGGATATCGGTTTCTGGAGATTGACATAATTTAAGTTTATGAATTTGTTATAACATGACTATGATCAAATTATAGAAATCTAGACAGTCGTCTTGACATGACATGGTAAAGTGAACATGCTCGGAGTCTCCGATATCATGTCCACACATGTCATATCCATGGAAAAAAAACTAAGAGAGGAATATAATAATATGTGTACACAACTATGACAAATGATAGATTTTCTATACATAATAGTGTGAACATGATTTAATGTACAAAGAAATAATATCCACAAGCTCTATTATACAACAATGTATCCATAATAACATATCCACACATTATAGTACACAATACAAAAAAAAATTAAAATGAAAGAAACACTAAGAACACATGTCCACAAACTTGATGCTCCGAACGATTTCCATGTACTGAGAATTCACTCTTGCAATTCTCCATTGGACAATTAAATAGCTTGACTTTATGGGTAAAAAGATGCCTATTGAGATGATCCTTTCTCCTTTAACTAGATGTACAATCATCCACATAGCACTCAAAAGGTCTATGCACGACAAAAAGTGAAAACCATCAGAAACAATATCACAAGAAAGACACCAAGATCCAAAGCATTGAGCAGTAAAAACAAAGTTGGAACATAAAAGACACCAAGATCCAAAGCACTGAGTTATATCAAGTCATATGCATAATGTTGATTGCACATATAAGCTTATCTTCCTAACTAAAACAAGTGAAAAAGTACGAATTCGATATTAATTGTTCTGAAGTTAATTACGCAAAGAAAAAAATAAGATATTAATTGTTCATGTAAATATATTAATATTAAAATAAAATAAAATTCATATAATTTAAATGGGTTAAATGGGTAAGTGTAAACTTAATAGGTTTAAATGGATAAGGGCATCTCCAACTCACCTCTATATTTGACTCTAAACTCTATTTTAGAGGCAAATCTACTCCAACCCACCTCTATTTTCACCTTTAAAATAGAGATCTCTATTTTTTCCTCTATATATAGAGAAACTCTATTTTTTCCTCTATAATAGAGGTGAACTTTTTAATTTACAAATCAGTC